>LHUT01001375.1:11262-21634 GCA_001412135.1 Silene latifolia subsp. alba
ACCAAACCCTTTTTTTTTTTTTTTTTTTTTTTTGATAAGTTAAGAAAACTAGGTCGATCCTCTCTAGGTAGTACCAACTTACACTTTGTTATTTTGGTTGATGATGTAGTCATTATTGCAGTTTAGTATCTGGGTTGGATTAATTTTTTGGTTGTCTCTCTGCAAATGCAACCTCGGAGTTCATCATCAGTAACTGCTTGGATTTCTGACATATTTGCATGCATGGGGTGAGTCATTCTTCCCTTTCCCATGTTATTTTGCAGTTTTTTTATATAAATTTGATGAAAGTTTGGATTTTTTAATGGTCAATTGGTTGGTGGCCCATTTGTTGTGCATCTTTGATTGTTCGTTTTCTTATGTATCTTGTTCTTGTTTAGATGCTAACTGCTAAGTGGATTAATTGATATATTATGTATAATAATTGAAACTTTCTTGGTGTTTTCCATGAGCTATTGTTTTGTATTTATTGTTATATAACCACTTGAGGTCCATGTTAACCAAACTGAAATTCATCTGGGGGACGAGGGCTTTGCTATATTGTTCTACTTTACCGTAGTTAGTATGTTTCGCTTAAGCGGTACTTCAGGATACAGTGTGTAAGTCTATTTGTGTGCCCTTCTGTTGAAATTTGAAGGCATTTTAAGGGTTAGCGAAGTTTGTTTGTTCTTTGGGTAAGAATCTAGCATTTTGAGAAAGCTTTTGACTTGTGAAGACGAGCAAAGGGGAGACTTTTCTTTTAACCTTACTTTTTCTAGAACTCTTGAGATGTTTGATTCTTTTACCCTTTGTTTCACAATGAGGGCATTTGTAGGAAAGTGGAGGGAAGGGATTAGAAAAGGCGATAATTTCCTTTTTTGGTTAGCCAAATCGAGGAGGAAGAATGGATCCCTCCCATTCTCTTCCTCTATTGCCCCCTCCCATTTTCTTTCCTTGCCTCCCTTTCCATTCCCTCTTTCCTCCTCCCTCCCCTCCCTTTTCCTCTATTTTTTTTATCCAAAAATAGGATAAGTGTGTTATAGATACATCGACCTTACTCTCCTATACTCTCCTATAAACGGAAGCCTCTAGGGCATTGGATTGTTGTTGTGTGAATTTGTCATGACGCAAATATGAGTTCAAGATGTTTTTTGGTGATTGAACTTGATAGTTGTATGTCTAGAACGCCATCCTACTCGATTTTGTGCTTTACTTTGTTTAATTTGCCATTCTCACTCTTTTGATAATGGAGAAGATTAGAGATAAAGGTTAAGGCCCTTTTCAGTGTAAGAGTAACTTTTAATTGAGGAAACAGTATAGGGAATTCTTCACCTTTCTGAAATGTTTTAATTTTCTTGGAGTGCTTCTCTATCATATTTTGAGTTAGCAGCCCTGTAAATGCTATTCTGGACTTTGTTTTTCATTTTCGGTCACACGAACACAGACTCGTTGTATTACAATACACTAAATACAGGGGTAAGGATGTGTATATTCAATTCCCTTACCTTGCCTTAGCCGGGAGCCTTTTAAATTATTTGGGCTTCGGAAACTATCTTAGACTCCTTCTCTTGTATATTTTTGTGTACATTTGCTGACCTTACAGCTTACCACTAGCCATATCAGCAGATTTCTTTTCCGGTTACCCTCTGTAGCTCTCCCCCAAGCACCTCCTCAAATCGAAAAGGACGAAAATACAAACACATTTAACTGCCTAACTTCACTATTGCTTATATGTGCAATACTATCCATATACCAGGTACGTAAGGCTCAAGTCATGTTTACCTTAAGCAGATGTCTCCATGCTATCAAATCATTATGGATGCTTAAGATGATTTGGAGCCGTCCATGTAGTTCAATTGTTACACTAGTAATAAGAGCTTTCTGAGCTTGATTGTACCTGATGGAGAGATTGAACAAGGTTTTTACATAATCAGGAACGTAGAAGGATTTAGTGGGTCAATAATTTCTGTGATTCATTGTATTCTTACTGTCATTTTCGTCGTGTCGTGTACTTTTTTGCTGAACACCTATATATTTCTTGTTTGTGTAGTTGCAAACTGGGTCCTTATGGTAGTATTCATAAACTGAGACAAAAAAATTTGGGATTAGATTGGTACTAATCTTTTCCAACTGCTTGATTTCTAACAGAGCAGAGGTTGTCTTGCATGCTGTATAAAGCCACTTCTGATAATTTCTGTGGATAAACCTGAAAAAGATCAAAAAATTCAAGGACATGGCATAACGAAAAAGAGCTTGTTAGAGGATATTTCGAGCACTAGCACATATGAAATGGAAAATAGCGGAATTCAATCGCAGAGAAGTAATTCATCAATGAGCATATCCAACCTGAATCAAGATCCCCATTCTGTTTGTGGAAGCCCGAGCAATCCAAGTGACTTTGTAAATCATGGTAATTCATCGATCCCCTGTATTTGGTTCTTAGTCAAATAATGTTGGTGAGATTGTTATTCATAGACTCCCATCATGGAAGTAAATCTCAGTTTGAGACTTGATTTCGGAATTGGTCATCGCAGTCTACTCTTAAAGTTTCGTGTCATCAATGTGGCCAATACTGTCTTAAAAAGGAGTCCTCTTAACTTGAAAAGCTTATTTAATTAGTCATGCTCGAGATTCGATACCCTGTCTTCTGTATTAAACTCCATAAAAGATGAAGTTTATCTTGCAATGGTTTGTTATTTGATCATGTTGCATACTGTAATGTCAATTTGAATGCCCGTTTCTAGACTGTTAACATTTCCAAAATTATGTTTATCTCGCCTAAGCTTTTTCGCCAACGCCAAGATGCTCGTTGTGCAAAGGGCTTTAAGGAATGCTCCTAGCTCTCTTTCAAAGAAGGGAGAATTGTCCATGATCTTATTTACCTACTAAGTCCACTGTTCAGTTAAAGCAAAAACAATATGTTGGATACTTGGATGCAGGCCTTCTTCTATGGAACCAAGCACGACAACAGTGGGTTGGAGATCGAAAAGGTCGTAGTCGGAGCAAAACACGGGAACCCAAATTAAGGTTTGTGAATCTGAGGTTTTTATTGGTGCAACTCTTAATATCATTGATCTATATGTAATTCGAAACCCTAGAAGTAGGAGCCTATATGTCAATCCGACCATATAATTTGGCAGTCTGTATTTGCTTATAGAACGAAATTTTAAGAGTTAATGTAAGTGGGGTTGACATTCAGTGGGTCTTTTATAACCAAATAGGTAAAAAATTTACTGAAGCTCGCATGTTATATTATACAATAAATTCCTAAACACGTAGACTTTTGAGACCTCACCCCCTATAATATCGCTTCCCCCTGTTGACATCTTTTGTAATTGAATTGCTTTTACAGCCTTTTGATTAATGTCGGACTTCTTGCCAACATAGTTAATCAGAGACAAAACTGCCTTTTATGTGAATAAAACTTGCCTAAAATCAAAATGTAAGCGACCTAAAATAGGAAAAAAGTTAACTACCTATTGGAATTGAGGGTGTAGTATATTGTTATGTTGGTTCTATTGGGTGTTTGTTTCATTATCTTATTTGTCTTGATCATTTTTATTTTTTTGCAGTTGGAATGCTACATACGAGAGTCTACTTGGGACGAACAGGCCCTTTCCACAACCCATTCCTTTGCCTGTAAGTATTACAGGGCATAAATCTGCTTGTAATTAATTGTTCAGATGTTTTGGACCTTTATAAGTTATATTCTTATAGTAGTTGTAATTGTTTAGATGCTCTTCTTTCATTGTTTGACAGGAAATGGTAGATTTTCTTGTTGATGTTTGGGAAGAAGAAGGCTTGTATGATTGAACATGTCGAATTCTGTTTAAAAGATTCATTCAGGAAAGCCATTTAGACTATATGAACACTAGCTGTCTTCATTTTTTTCTACTTAGATGCTGTCAGGAAAATCATTTTGAGTACTGCAAACGGCCAAAGTGATTTAGGCTTTGAGCCGATAATTTTTGTCTTTAATAGAGTTTCCATGGTGTACTATATGGTCGAGGCTGAAATCTCCTTATGAGAACATGCATTTGAACCCTTGGAGATGGACTGCTGATCATCTTCTTTTGAACAATTGAGATCGCGGTTTGGCGCCCTGTGGTGCGTTGTGGCACGTTTGGCTTTTGACCCATTCCTCTAGCTTGTTTCGACATCTGATCTACAAATGAAGCCTAAGCTACTACACAGAACCTCTGTCTCTCTTATGGTTGTAAGATCAGGTTGCTCAAATCTGTTATTTTGGAAAAAAAATTGATGTGTAGTCCAAAAAATTAAAACTGAAAGAAGGGCTTTGGTGTTAAAGAAATCCTTTGCTGGAATTAACCAACAATATGATGCGGGATTTGAAATCTACATATAAGCAAAGGCGATATTTGATCAGTGTACTTAAAACTACTCAAACAAGGAATATCATCTTTGAGCTGAATGTTACGCTTAAAAGCCGTTTATTCCAGGCTTGGGAAAAATGTTGTTCCTGTTGTGGGTGAGCCTTCCTTCACCATGGGTTTAAAATTGGAAATTTCACTATGCAGCAGGATACATTTATTTCAGACCGATGGGAGAGCATAAGGCTTGCTATAGATGGGGATTGTCATTGCAAACAAGTGTATTCTTTGTTTATATCATTATATGTTCCTGAAACTCCAGGCCAATTATTCTTCGTTGCCGCCTCCTCTGCACAGACCGACATGCTCACTACTAGCTACTTGCTGCTATCCGTCATCTGGATAGAGCTAGCGCGCACTATCAGTATTTTCCAGAAATCCCAGAATGCTTCTATGAACACCCCTCTACACTTAGTATAAGCTTCCTTTTTTTTTTTCTATTAAATGGAAATTTCAGCACTCAACGATGAATGGCATTCACATTGCTGAATATATATAGATAAATTTATTCGAGTCCCTAGCCCAGATAAGATTTTGTTTGTGGCATTATGCTTTGTAATTCTCTTTGGATATCTTTGGAGAAATTGAGAGGGCTTTGCATACAGTGTTTCCGTATCCGGGAAAATATATTTAACAGCATACCGAATAACATAAACAAATAATTAACATTTGAAGTAACGTAAAGATATTAAAACATTAGTTTTATAACAAACTACTGGTATACTAAAGTTCATCAATCTAATATTACCCATATAAGCTACTTTCTGGTATAATCATAAACTAAACAACTTCAGTCATCTCAAAATTTACCCACAACCAAATCAATCCCTGATCAGTCATCACACAGCTTAGAGAGCGCAAATGACCATCAAGTCATTAACGACTTGACTGGTAACTCCAAAAAAACGAAAGAAACCCTTACAGAAAATATGGACAAAGCGACTTTTGTATTCATGATTGGCAATTGGTCTACGCTTTGCGCAGGCCAAAGAATCCCATAGCCTACCCTTCCGTGCTCTAATGGATATCACCGACAAAAGATTTATTCTTGGTTCCATAGTGAGCTTCATCATGATCGGAAGGAGGACCGCCATCCGCAACATGGACAATAGGCACAGATCCCAACTCAGAAACTTGGTCTTGAATTTCTTCGTTGTCAAGGCGTGCAATAGAAACAGCTGATGTGGCATCAGGACTGGTTTTGGAGAGTCTGGTCTTCTCAGAAGGGAGCCTAGGGAGGGACTGTCTCTGGGGGCGTTTAGATTGGGTTGACCCAGGTCCTTGATCAGGGTTCTGCTGGGAGGCTACCTTCACATCTAGGCTCAGTCTTGCTGGCCGATGGCCTTGATCACCATTTACTTCCACTGAGGATGACTTCTTTCTCCCTAGCTTAGGTGATCTAGGACGTGTGACTTGCATCTGTGTTAAGAGACTTGCAATATTAGAAAAGAGGAATCAATTTCAGCATTTATTTATGCAATACCATTAAGAAAAAAAATACAAAAAAGAAAATAAGATTTCTACTACAGAGGAACAAGTACCAAAATAATTTAAAGAGGCCATTTTATCTGGCACCATTTAATCTCAACTCCCACAACTCTAACATGACCATGTCAACGACATAGCCAGTGTCTTGAACTCCCCCGGAGGGATAGGAAGTATAGCTTGTGATTTAAAGGGTGACCCAAACGAAAGTTGTGTCGAGGATTGAACTGGCCTCAGCAGGGAAAAAATGTCAAGAGTTCAAAGAAAGTGACACTCATCCAATAATAGGAAGTAATTCCGTTGTTTGGTTAGTAAAAGAGAAAATGAATCCCTCCTTTTCCCTCCTACACTCCAAATTAAAATCTCGCCCACAAAGGAGAGTTGGGAAAACTCGCTCCCTCCTTTCCCCCTCCCCTCCCTTTCCCTTCCCTCCTGCCCCCGACCTCCCTCTCCCTCCGATTTTAGTATTCAACCACACACTAAAGCTTCACATGTATAGCCGGCTCTTCTTTTTCTAAATTTTAATAGTAGCTAGGTTGCATAAGAAAATCCTGTTCAGCAAATACAATTAGAAGGGGATACCCAGCCCACAAGGGTATCGGGAATGAACACTCACATTTTTTTAAGCAATCAAAGTCGAATGGCCAGTTCTTGAAGAAGCAACAGATGGTAAAATGAAATTATACCTTCTTTAATTCCACTTTAAGAAGTGGCGGTTCCTGATTAAAGTTGGGCATTGGTTTTGCTTTGAAGTTCAAGCTTTTTCGTAGCATCTTGATTTCAGCTTCCTGTCTTTCCTGCACATATGAACAAGATTTAGTGTGTTATTTCAAACGCCAGCCCGCCTTAGAGCAGTGAATCATAGCTTCAGACAATGCATTACTTTGTACTTAGCTTGCTGGTTATTTTTCTCTATTTCTTGAGCATGAATTCTTTCCTCGAGTTTCGTATAGAACTGTACAAGAGGACAACATTTCAACAGTAATCAGCCGAATCACGAGAAGAGTGATAATCCACAAGAAATAAGAGGAAGACAGACCTCTTTTCTTTTCTCAGCACGTTCAAGACATCTAAAACTGATATCATAAGCTGGTAGTTTACCCATCTTATGAGACTTGGCATTGGCTGAAGTGACGCTTCTGCAAAGTACTTAAGGAAAATGTGGTACACCGAGCTGGAGACAGACTAGAATAAAAATATAATAAGATACCTAATAAACTCGACCTTCGTTAATTTTTGGCTGTTTAGGCTTGACAAAAGAGATTGAGAAAAAGGTGAAAAATAATCCCGGTGTACAACTGTTTCCATTTCTATTAGAGCCAATGACACACAATTCTTTGGTCTGGACGATGATAAAAAGCATTATTTTCTACTGTTAGGTGGCAGGCACTCTTAGTACAATTAACGACTCAACTTTCACAATGGATCACCCATAAACAAACTCTCCATATTATCGACACAAAGCCAAGGTTGTGTACACCTGCCCCTTAACCGGCCTCGTGCAAGAAACAGTATTGTTGGTTCTACTTAGAAAGGATACTCAACAGATTCACCATGTTCCTCAGTTTTACTTGCATATCCTTTATGTACGGATTTCAGTGTTGACTTTTCTCTGCAGTGAAACAGTCTTATGTTATAGCTACAGAAAAACTAATTTAAGCCCTATATTGTCAACTTGGAACGAGAATGATGTTCTTCCATACCATCAACTTAAAACGAGAATGATGTTCTTCCACTCAATGTTGTGGTGCAGGTGCTAAATTAAATTCACAAAAACAAACGCTATGTGACACAATATATAGCAACTTCATTGAAGAGGGAAATAGAAAGAACATACATATTGCCTTCGGACTGCACCAAGTAACCAGAGCTAGACAGAATTTCAGACTTGGGCAACTGCATGTTCACGGAGAGAAATCCCTAGTGTCACAAAAGTACAATTGCAGCTCAATAAAGACGCAAAAGAATTGATATTTCAAACTAGGTAAAAAGAAGATATAAAAGACATGGTCAAGTATAACTGCCACAACTACCTTATCTTTGCGTGTATTATTTGTTGCACGTGTCAGTTTTGTGTTCTTCGAGTCCTTCCTCAGATCACTATTAGTGGCATGATGATCATTCAAAGTTTTATTTTTCAAAATTGGCTGTTTAGGCCCTTTATTTGCAGCTAGAGTACCATTCAAAGTTCCCATGGTTTTTATAGCATTGCAGGTCTTTTTAACTGAAGTCCGAGCAGCATTTATCGAAAGTTTCTCGCTTTCACCCTTGACTTGAATCTTTTGGGGCTTGGATTCCTTAGTTTCCACTTCCTACAAGAAACAGCGGTTACCAGGCTGTTTGACATACTAGATTTAAACTTAAGACAAACAATTGACCCCCAGGAAGGAGATAAATACCGCTGAAGCATTAGGGACACTGATTTCCACATGAGCACCAGTCAGCCCATCCTCATCTTGACAAGCAGGTGCAACCATCCTATCACCATTTGAGTCGCCAAAAGTTTCAGGACTAGCAACTGGATCTAGGCCTTCCATCGCCAAGCCATGATTTTCTTTAAGAAAACCATTCTGATTAACGTGACCGACATTTTTAGCATCCATGAGCAACTGCACGTTGACATTCAGTTAGTTTTGAACATTTCAAGGGGAATTACTAAACAGTGAGACCAGCGAAAAGGACACCCTAAATACACTACTATCAAACTGTATAGACCAGTTCTCAGTACCATGTCAGATCTATATATTACTCCCTCCGTCTCAGTCATTTATCTATGTTTGATTAAAATATTCCTACACAAAGAATATAAAAGGTAAACGAATGATTGAGACAAAGGGAGTAATATCCAGTCAGCAACTCACCACATGTAACACAAATTGAAGTTCAAATATGAATTGATGAGGGAATAAACTCATGGATAAGGCTACTAAGGTGTAGTTTGGTTTACCAAAATCACATGATTTATTTTTTACTAGGCATTGAGGAGCAATTTAATTACCTAGCTCCCCCTAGGTAATTGGAAACTCCTACAATTCAATTCCCGGATGCCAACTTAACAAATTTCGGGCAATTCATGTGTTTTGTAAAATCGTGGAAATTTAATTCGCGGATGGTAACCAAACGACACCTAGATATAACAAGATTACCACAATGTCTCAAGACCTCCCGCGAATAGCGAGGTAGAGGTGTTGGATGAAACCCATCTTATCCCTTAGCAACCGGGAGAATGTGTTTCCAATTACCCATAATGGAAACTGGGCAAGAATTGTACTAATACAACTTCAAACAGTTAAATCATCATCATTAAAATACAGTAAAAATAAATTACTTAGCAGACCTTCAAACACAATTTAAAATCAAACCCACAAATAATACAGGTGAAATAATGAAACATGGCCATTTTGTGAAAAATGAAAACTTAGTAAGAAAAAATGAACTTTCATATCATAAAAAAAGGTTGCATTGGATGACCTGGGTACTAAAGCAGCATTTTTGAGAGGTACCAACTTGATCTGAGTGAGATAGAATGAAATGGTTCTGATTAACGTTTGCTTCTTTTCTGCATTACTTTGATTGGGGCGATTGATTTAATTATTGTTTTGACTCAAAATGAGAGTAGAAATTCTTCAAAAAGGGGCAGTTTTTTTCACTTCAAGGGAGAGAACAGTATAGTGGTGGAAACTGGTAACAGAGAAGTGGGGTTTTCAGTTTTTCACAATTCATTTACACACGAGTACACCACTATTTTCGTCCAAATATTTTAAAATTTTCCAGAATTTTACATTTCTTTAGAATTAAAGACACGTCATTGGGTGAACTGACTTCCTACGAGTCTACCACAAAACGATTTCATAACGTTCCCACCTACACCGGTCAAATACAGACCGATTCGACCCGTTTTCCTAGGGTTAAGACCGAAAATTTTCACCTAATGACCCGTTTGACTCAAGTCCAAAATGACATGATATTTTAGGACAAAACTCGACGAAATGGATCGACTCATTGAGTGAAAGGTAAATCAAAATTATGCTAAAATATTAATATTTATATATTATATTTGAAAGAGAAAATCGTTGATTAAAGCCTTTTAAAAATCACTTTTTGAAAATTACAATCTTATATAATTTCTTTTGAAATTACATCCATAATATTACTTTTGATCGTAAATTACAATCAAAACATTAACTCCGGCTAGAAATTGATGCCAATTTGAATTTTTGTGACTTAAATTCAATTTTTAAGACCAAAATACCTCGTACCTTCAATCTAACCCACAAATAACCTTATACCTCCGGTGGTACAATAGCATCATACAACCAAGTTATATCTTATCGAGCTTATGTGTAATTTTTGTTAATTTTTTTATGTTTAAGTGAGTGGATTCAGAAATTTTATGGTATAGCTCGACTTCTTTAAAACAAAACTCGAAAACTTTATTATATAGCTCGGGTTCTAGAGCATACAACTTGGTACAACTGGTTGTAGGATCTATTAACCACTGCTTGGGTTGGCATAGAGTT
>LHUT01001376.1:0-21968 GCA_001412135.1 Silene latifolia subsp. alba
CTTACGTGTCAATTTATATTTTCGTACTTCATTTCCCTATTTATACGTCAACATACGAACAATCATTCAATCAACCAACGAGTAAGACCACATTGACCCGAATCAACTAATTCGGTAAAAAATACCTAAACACTATGCCTCTCATTATCACTTAAATTAGGTTTCTTCATTTTTTTGCTCTTTTATTGGTTGTGTAATTTCAGTAGGTGGATTATGCAAGTTTGTGAGAAATGTAGGTGTAATTTCAGTAGGTTTGATCTAATTTTATGACTTGGTTTCTGTAATTTCACTGAGGGTTGATGTTTGTGTAATTTTAGTAGGTGGTTATGAAGTGATGTAATTTGGGGAAAAATTCAAAGTTTCATGATAATTTCATTTTCCTCCCAATTTTTCTGAAAATTTCATTTTCCTCACAACTGGGAAATGACTTGTACTATGTTCATTTTTTTAATATTTCAACAAACCCAATGATTTTGGTGGCAAATGATAATCTATAACCAACTTGTCTAATTTTCTGTTTTCCTCTAATTATCCGGCCCACATGCCCTTAATCCACCATTCATTGGTTGTTGAGCCATTTCTATATGGGAATATCATTGTAAAATGGAGGGAGTACTTTTTTTGGGTTGTCGTTCGCAATGGCGTACCGACAGAGAATACGATAGTGGGGCCTTGCTTTCCAGATAATAGACGTTTTTTTATCGTTAAATTTGTTTGGCTTACGAATTTTACATTTTTAGACTTATATTAAAAAAAGAAGAATAATAAAAAAACGAACAATTACGGTAAAATTGACCCAACCTTCTATCTATTCCGAATATGCCACTACGCCTAATCATTCGCGTGCTTGTTAAGTTAGAGTACGTTAATAATGCGGTGAAAAAATCTACAAGACTTTGTTAATAGTGCGGTAAAAAAAGTACAAGACTATTACAAACAATTGTTATAAGATTTATGTGTCTGTTATCTTCATGCAGTCGGCAGGATACGTAGTAATGGACTAATGGATACTTTGCATGGAAATAGGAGAGAGAGAAAGAGAGATAAGTGATTTTCCTTCTTTTTAAGACGGAAGTGTTGTAATTAACAGAATACTGTCAGCAGAGGTCCTTAAAGCTTCCCACCATAGTTTAGAATTTAGATCCTTATAGCAATTTTTTTTTTTTTGTGATGATTTTCGCAGTACGCATTTTTCTCATTACAGTACACTATTAACAATTATACCCTTCTTATTTTCTCTCTCATTTTCTCTCATTCCCCTTAGTTCTTTTACCTCTAAATTTCCTCTCTCATCCCAACATCTTCATCAACCGCCGTGGTGAGAACCTTCAACCACCGTAGTGATGTTTTTCTTTGTGAATCTTTTTATAAAAATTTATACTGATTCAAACTGATGTGCTCCCTGACTGAATAATGTATCGTCTCGAAGAATTACTTATTGTACGTGAAAAAAAATAAAATAGAATCATGTTGCATTGTATACACAAACCACTCCCCTCTTCTTCCAGCCACCATCAACTACCATGTCTGGCCACCTCCGTTCACCTCCATCTAGTCCCCTCCTCTCACAAACAGCCACCATCACTCGCAACCATATCAACAACCCCTTTTATTGAAACCATATTCAAACTACCACCCACCAGTTCTGCTTGCCTGACCACAGCGACGCCGCCCACCAGTTGCCTGACGACCATCCACCCGTGTCCCCGCTAGCCTCCTTCCGCTCCGCCAAACGAAAACCTAATAACATTCAAACTCATGATAGAACAAATTAATACTTAAAAAGAAAAGAAGAAAACATTATTTTGTTTATAATTTGCATTAAACAAACTAAATGCATATTTTACAATCAAATTAGGTTAATTATTAAAAAGGTTTGAATCGTTTGATTGAATGAAAAGGTTGGATTATTAGGGATTAAGAGAGCAAGGGTTAATTGCGTTTTTTTATGTAATGGTAGTAAAATGGAAAGTATCGTGTAAAATGTACTGAAATGAGTAAAAATAGTACTGCGAAAATAAACTAAGTTTTTTTTTTTTTTGATAAGGTAATAAAACTAAATTGATTATCTAAGGTAGGACCAACCTATCTCTATCCTTTCGAATGATAGAGGTAAGTTGAAGCCATCGACTTTCAAACCACCTCGAAAGAGTTGGACATGAATGTCCAATAGAAGCCATAAAGTCGGCAACTTTGTTGGTTTCACGAAAGCAATGTTTAATTATCACTTCA
The DNA here is from genome assembly GCA_001412135.1 of Silene latifolia subsp. alba. Classification (NCBI taxonomy): domain Eukaryota; kingdom Viridiplantae; phylum Streptophyta; class Magnoliopsida; order Caryophyllales; family Caryophyllaceae; genus Silene; species Silene latifolia. The sequence goes on from LHUT01001376.1 coordinate 2,233, forward strand.
TCAAAGAACTGAAGATCTAATTTTACATCCTTGATAATAATTATAGAAATTTCCCAAGGAATTTGCGAAGTACTACCGATTGAGGTGATAACACATAAATTTTCACCTTCCACAATTAACTTTGAGATTCCTAAGTATTTAGCTGCTAAAATGNCATATGTATTATTGTGTGTCTGTGTGATATCGGGCGTACCGTGATCTTTTTTTTTTTTAAAGGTACCGCCGCCCACCGAAACTTCACTCTTTCCCCTCCCCGAGCCTCTTCGAATTCCCTTAAGAATTAGCTTGAGCGACTTTTTTTTTTATTAGGTAATAAAACTAGATTGATCCTCTAAGGTAGGACCAACCTATCTCATCCTTTCGAATGATAGAGGTAAGTTGAAGCCACCGGCTTTCAAACCACCTCGAAAGAGTTGGACATGAATGTCCAATAGAAGCCATAAAGTCGGCAACTTTGTTCGCTTCACGAAAGCAATGTTTAATATCACTTCATCAAAGAACTGAAGAACTAATTTTACACCCTTGATAATACTAGAAATTTCTCATGAAATTTGTCAAGTACTACGAATTGAGTTGATAACCCATAAATTATCACCTTCTACAATTAATTTTGAAATTCCTAAGTATTTAGCTACTAAAATGCCTTTTTTTAAAGCTAGAGTTTCAGCAACAAGAATATTATTATATTCTTATAGCAATTGTTTGTAATAGTTTAGGTCCTTATATGCTTTACTCGGTTAAACTGTGACCTTAATTACTCGAAAAAAGAATGAAACTTTAAAAATTATTTAAAAGTTATAATTTTTTTTTAACAAAATATAATGTATACTTGGCTAAAAAGACGATCAAAAGCCGTGCCTAAAAGACCACCCAAAAACAAGTGGATATAATCAATTGGATTGGAGGGAGAATCATCTTCAAACACCGCATCCATGTTATTTTAGTCTTCCTTGACCCCTTGCAACCTTATCCATTAATATTTAATCGTTTTACTAAGCCAAAGGTTAGGAGTCTCTCGTTCTATTGGGAGCCGAATAACAAGAAGGACAAGGCAAATGTACAGGAAACCATATAGACAAAAAAAAAATGAACAATTGACTAATACATTTCTATTCCTATTCTATCTTTACACGATCCTTCAGATGTACCTATATCAACGCTGCCCACTGAGGAACTTGTTTCTTTGAAATAACTAGATCAGAGGCTACAACATAAATTAATTCTAATCGGAAGCAGTACCTGATTGTTTGGTTTTGAGAAGTCGAGAACTCCCTTCAGATGGGTTTTTTTCCCGAGCAACCAAATTAGCCAAACAAAAACTTCAAAAAAGGGGGGCAACAATCGCGAGATTTCCTGTGGCTCTATTTCATAGTTTTAACCGACATGGTGTTTACCCTGTTGATCATAAGGAAGTCATGGTGAGAGAAGACTTGACATCATTTATACATGGTTACTATCACTTCTTGAGGTACGTCAACCATCTGCATCCCTCTTTCTCCTACTGGATCGCCTCCCTTGTTTCGATTTTTCTGAAGATTCCAAATTTGAAAGTGCCTGATCAACATCGTCAATGGACTTCAAACTGTCCGCCCGAGTTAGATAAGATACAGTTCTATCATAAACAATGGCATTATCCAATGCAAAGATACGCAAAGCAAGTGAAGACATCGTTGAGGTTTTGACAGCTGCTGAGAGAGATGACCAATACCACCACTCATTTTTCAAGTAATCTGTCTTAATCATGTCCTCGAGCACAATTGTTGCCTGAACCATCTGCAAAAGGAAGTTTTGGCAAGGCAACAAACCGTCAGTGCATACCTTACATTATATTTAACAAGGAATAAATAATACTCCTTCCCATACAATCCAATATTCCCATGTGGCCGAGCACAAGTTTTAAGAAACTCAATCAATAATGGTGAAAAGACTCGAATACCCCTATATTTAGAAGGTTTATGTTGGCTTAGCATATTAAACTTTCTTCTTCCTGCTCCCCCTCCACACTCCCTGGCTCCCTGCCATGCTTGATTCAATTCACCAGAGTCTCCGCCGCCAAACATCACCATCTCTACCAAAAATTGGGATAATGATTGTATTTTCACCGATAATAATGGTGATGGTTGGCGTCGGAGATTCGCGGAAGTAGGCTAAGTGTGGCAGCGAGGGTGTGGAAGTGGATAAGGATTCTATTTTCGCCAACAGTTACAACGGTGAACTTATTTTCGCAAGATTCACTACATATTTGTAGATCCAACATGTACATTTAAATATCAGACCTCAAATGTACCCTAAAACTGAAACAAAAACATAAGAATGGAGCAGGTGAGTGCACAAGGGCGTCAAGGTGGGCGGTGCGAGGTGGTGAGAGGAGAATCGGGGGATACGTTGGTTGCGTGAGGTGGTGCTTGTGTAGGTTATGGCGAGGTGGACGTGAGATGGTGCAAGTTGGGTGCGTCATATGGAGCATTGTCAAGATGGTGGAAGGAGCTGAAGGGTGGTGGTGCACTGGTGGCATGCTTCAAAATCTCGGTATCGGTCATAGTCACAGTAGAGCGGTATAATGGGTCCTTAATCAGTCTTCGCAGATGAATCACGGTAATTCTCGGTGATTTCGAGGGCGATATCTCATATCGGTAAAGTGAAAAACCGATACAACTGAGCTGATATGATACATCTCGGCCGATATTTTGAACCATCGCTGGTGGTTAGGGATTTGGCGCTAGATTGGAGGTGAAAGGCTGGTGGTGTTATGGCCGTGACTGCTACAGGGAAGTAGGGAGGAAATTCGATTGGTTAGGGTTTTAATTTAAGATGATTGGTGTTTTCATTTAGATTGAGTCATTATTTGATTGATTTTGTAGGTAGGTGAGTACGTCAGCAATAATTGGTAATATTTTGTGTAAATTGAAGATTGTAATGAGGGTATGTTGGTCTAGTTTTTGCCAAAAAAGGAAATGGGTACATTACATTGGATTGTACTAAGAAGGAAACTGGGTACATTGGATTGGATTAGAGGGGCTAGATAAATAAACTTCATTCAAAAGATAAGGTCACCCAATGAAAATGTAAGCAGAATATAATAATATTAGCACCGGCCGGCAGTCACAGGGGGTGAGAGGGATGATAGATATTGGGATGTTGAACTCTGAAGTGGTGCACTGATGTTCTCTAGACCTTATACAAGTTGATGGCTCAAAGTCATGCTTACTCCATCACCAAATGATTTTTCAACATTCATTTGGAGATCTTTTATATTGTTTTCCCATTTCTTTTTTTTTTTCTTCGTGTCAGAAATTACCATGGGGTATATTCTAATTGTTCAGTAATCATTAGGACTGGTGTTGATCCTAGTAGGGATTGGGCACTGAAAGCTTTTAAGCTACACCGTCATACAATTGTGGATGAATGCTTACAAGGATATATGAATCCATAGAGAAGGGAACAAATTATGTGGAAATAGTATAAGAAGGTTATCAGAATTTGAGAAAGAACTTGCAAAGAAGGCTGCGATAGAAGGAAAAGTGAATGTCGCGAGTCTAGGGATGGCAATGGATAGGATCTAGATAGTATCCTATAAGATCCAGATCCGGTCCATATCTACAGTATCTGTATCCATATCCGGATCCGCGGGATCTGGACTGGACTGGATCAGGATCTATCCATATCCTTTTGATAGTAAAAGAAAACTGCCTCTTAAAATATGAAAATATTAATTTTTGGATTTGATTGCAACGTAAAATAATATGTTTCTCTATTAGATACAAATAATAAAGCTAAAATTTTAAAAACATGAAAATAAAGTCTTATAAAATTACAATAACACTAAAAAAGTATATCTTCACCGAAAAATGTTAATTAGAAAAAAATAAATCATGGTTTGATTTATGAAAAAAAATTAAAAAAACAAAGCATATAGTTTACTATTTGTTTAACTTAACTTTTTGTTCAAGAAAATGAAATAAAAATGGATCTAAGGGTAGCCTTATCCACTGGATCTAAAATATTGCGATCCATATTCGGTCCATAGGATCTGGATTTCATTGCCATCCCTAGTACTCGTGACTCAGTGATGAGTTGAGTCCATTGATCTGTTAATTTTTTGCAAAAAAAGGATAATGTGTGATGATGGTAAACTGAATAATTATGGCTGTTGGTTATAAGAAAGGTGAAGATGGCTGATCTTGGTACAAAGGATTTAATACAAATATGAAGGGGTTTAATTAATGCTTGGTGGACAAGCTTATTCAGCAATGGTGCTTTCTCCTGTAATGGGGGTAGCCACCACTACTGATTGGAGTCCTGTCCTGTAAAAGGCTGAATGTAAGTACCCAAGATGAGGAACTCCCCAATTTACAGGAGCATGAGGTTGATCTATTGCAACTCAAATTAAGTTAAAAATGATCCAAGGGAAAGAAAAATTTGCAAACAATACACAAACACAGTAGAAGCTCTTAACTTGCACGCTTCAACCAACCTCATATATTGTATTAGCTCGTTAATTTAAATTGCAAGAATTAAGTAAAAAAAAATAACTAACCTCAAATATTGTATTAGCTCCCTTAACAAAAGTGTGCCAGGCTCTTCTTTTATCAGGATGATCCTTCAACAATCTAAGACCACCTTCAGGCAATGCAGCTTCCATGTCTAGCAAACATATTTTTAGTTGTCTCAGAATATGAGCAGCTACGCCACCCACTGGGTTCAGAGAAGACTCCGGTACTGTACAGTAAGCATCCAATACCATAGGGTTACATGGAGCCAACTTCTTTTTGTCAGTCATGATTCTTGATATCTGCTTCCCATTTTCAGCGTTTTCATTTCGTGCAAACCTACCAGCACAAGTATCAGCTATATTGTCAATGCAACCTCTACCTCTCATTGGATTACTTTGAACTGCCTTTTCATTGATTTTGATTTGATCAATGTCGTTAGTATTACCCCCTTTAAACATCAAAGTTGAATCGCTCAAATAAGAAGGCATGCATGGAACAAATGAAGGTGCACCTTGAGATCCAATTAAACCTATTCCGGACACCAGCTCTTTGATAGAGTCATTTGTGACAAATTTGGAACCTATCTGATCCAACCTATAAGGGCAAGGTAAACCATCATCTCTTTTATATGGTTGAGCCTTATCTGTTGGCACCACAAGTTGCTGTTGAGTATCAGACTTCCTTCTACTAGGAATCCCAGAAGGTTCAGCCTTTGCCTTCTCTTTCTCAGAGATAGGTGAATGTGATTGGCACTTCCCGTCATTGTGTGCACGAAATTCATCAACTGTATAGAAGGTACTATGGCATGAGAAGCAATGGTGTCTTGAAGACCAGACGGGTTCGAAACATCTACATCTATACAACGTTTCATCACTTGTTCCTCTAGATCGCTTACATCCCTGCTTAATATGCATTGTCTCTGTCGGAAAGAAAGGACCATATTTGCACTCAAGTACAGTGGACGCTTTTGTGGCAGGAAAATTAAGCACTTCCGTTTCCTCTGCATTCTTTAACTGTTCAAGTCGCACCTGATCTTCATTTCCAGGTTGATGCACTCCACGAAATCTCATCTTTCGAGAGTGTCTAATCGAGTCTTTCAAATCTCTTTCTTTTGGGTCATAATCATTCAATGATTTAACAAGTTCTTTAACTTCTGCCTCAGAATCATAATAGACCCACTGAGAGAAAGTGGGGTACGAACAACCAGTCCCATAAATAAACGGACAAGCAGCACTTGAACCCCCCAAACTTAACTGGCTATTAGACACACTCCATGTAGGATATGATAAAAATAAAGAATCCCTCATTATACTAGCTAGACCAATCACTTGCTTTTTAGGTTCCAAGGCCATAGTACCATCAACAATCACCCAGGGATACGCACCCTGTTCGGCTGTAGCCCAGTATAATCGGCCTGAAGAATCAGTACCTAGATATTCCATACGCAGAGAAGATTTCAGTAGCTGGACTTCAGCCCCTGCAATTGACAGTTGAAGAGCAGAGAGTTCCTTCCTAACAGCTTTCAACTCTTCACCAAAAGCCTCCAACTCATCTGATATAGGACAGGGGGTTCCCTCTCTTGCCCTATCAACCAGAAGACCAGAAGAAGCAGTGGCCTCATCTTCTGATTTCTGACGTTCACACGACGGGTCACTATTACGATTTACCACAGAAGCACCAGCTCCTTTCACAACCTCACCAGTATCTTGAACTTGGCACTCCAAATCACTTGGCTTCTTAACTTGAATGCTACAAGAAACATAATTCTCCAAGTGATTAGGTTCTTTAAATTGAGAAGCATCATCGGAGACAGAAGAATTATGGTCAAATCTTTCACTCGGAAAAGGCTGAGTTTCTTCGCAAACATTTTGGTTAGCCACACCCACATGGCCCTCGAGACTACAATCTCCAAGCACATTTGAGACAACTGGGCCAAGTTTTGCAATTTTAGTTGATAGTGCATCTTCCTGCAGCTTAAGACTTTTGCACTCTGAATACAAAGAACGCAGTTTGGGTTGTAGATCTGCAGATATTTCAAAACATTGCTCAAGATGTTGGCGTATTACGATTGAATTCAGGACCTCGTCACACAAATACTTGAGCAGTACAATTCTCTGTAAGAAAACGGCAAATCCATCAGATTAACGCTTTTTGGGACTAGAATAATAATTCGTTTTACATACATTCAATTAAAAGCAACCTTGCAGCTGATTCCTAGTTAAAATAAACAACTATAATGACCAGCATAACACACCCCACCACAGCATAAGGACATCACCTATTCGCAGTAGGTAAGCAAAAGGATTTGTGAATTAATCCAGTCAAGTGCTGTAAGAATTGGCTACTAGAGCAAAATTGGCCTTCATTGCTACCTACGTAAGATATTTGATTATATCACAAGTGGGTGCAAACACACCTTCAATCAGAATGTAAACTTTTACCTTGCCACTGTAAGAGTGATTGTTACATTGACCCTCCGTAACCACAGACTCCCAGCCAATTCAGCGCATATGAAATAGAGATTCTGACAATTCCACTCTAAATGCAATCCACAACGTACATAAGAAGGGGGAAAAACCTTCGGCATGCAAGAAAGCAACCAAAGACAACGTAATAGGAAAGCACCACAACAAGATTCATGAACTAACCAAAATTAATAAACCGACAACACAATTACTTCTTCTAGCTTGGCTACAGTGCGCAACGAGTGACCGACGACGATTCAGATAAAAAGGTCAAGGGGAAAAAGCTCTACATGTTCCAAAATACAAGGAATCGTAAACTTAAAACTCATATAGAGCACACACATGCATGATCCATGATGTAACGCAATAAGAGGAACTTCGCCCTGAAGAATGTTCTATGCTAGACGAATTGTGTTTTCTACTGTGTCAAAATTGTATGAAGTCTCCTCTGAAACACTATTTGTCAGCGTAATTCCGGATAGAAAACCTAAGCTGGGTAAGACCATAAGATACTGTACAGAAATTAAAAAACAAATAAAGGTCATTCGAGCTAATATAAAAGTTATCGTTATGCATCAAGGTGGCAAGATTTAACAGCAAAACCTAACCTTGCCACATCTAAGGAGTACATCTGTACATGAATCAATTGTCCTACATAACCAGTGTATATACTTTTAATGGTGGTCTCCACAGCAGACTTCAATAGAACCAAATTTTGTTAAAAAATTGTCTCTAGATACAACGTAGAGAAAAATTAAAGTTGCAAGATGAGGGAAAATTGGATAGCCACAGACCTCATCCACACTGAAGTCCCAGTAATCCTTTTGTTCCATTACCGAAGTTAATCGCGTAAGCTCCTCCAAGTAATTGCGGATCCCATCTCCATGATACTTTCTTCGCTTTCGGCCAATAAAATGAACACTTTTTGAATTACCAGCCAATACAGACACCCCTGAAACACATGAAGGACAGTACCAGTTCCCTTCTGGGATTCTAGCAAGAGGAGGATTCAAGCAGTAAGTATGATACTCAGCATCACAAGTATCGCACAAAAGAACGCTATCATCATCTTTATCAACACCACAGACTTTGCAGACACCCTCATCCCACGGAGCTTTAGGTATATCACTGGTAGAAGCAAAGACATCTAAAATCTCCTGTTTTGCTTCCGGGCTTTTATGTTCTAACTTAGAGTACTCCTCAAGCTTACCGACAAGGACAACAACCTGCATTCCAGGCCGGAAAAGCATCAACCTTTGATAAACCACTCTTGATTAATGATTGTGGTATATGCCCCCCAAACATGAAAATTCAGCAACAAACAAAACCAGTAAACAAAGATGATTCGGAGAGAGAAGAATTTGCATACCTCATCATGATAAAGTGATTCAAAATTCTTGGACAATGCTTCAGCCGTCTGAACCAGCTCTGGCTGATCAGCATGAGCAATGGCTATATTTTTCCACAACTGTCAAATGGTAAAAAAAAAAAAGCTTAAAAGGGCATACACCAGAGACTTTGTCTTTGGTTTAAACAGTAAGAAAGGTGAAAAGGCGTGATTAATAATATTCATGAATTGATTAATCTATGAACGACTATTAGCTCGTTGCTAGAGCATCATAAGAACCACGAAAGACGCAACTTCGACTCCAATATTCATGATGAAAGTGTCAAGCTGGTAATGTGTCTGCGAAAACAGCCTCTTAAAGGTTCACTTTAAGACCAGAGTGTGCTTAGACCAGATGTAGTAACAAGAAAGTTCAGGGCTGTACTTTTTATTATGCCATGTTGCAGGACAGATTATTCGGATATCATGGTTGGTTCTCACCTAAAAAAGAGCACATAATATGATTAGAACTACTCGAATCAACATTGTACAAGCTTTATCATGATATTCTTTTACTCCGAAGAAGTTTCTAAGAAAAGGAATCCATTAAGTTAAGACATACTAACTAGACGTGTGTGTGTGTGTGTGTGTGTGTCACTCTGACTCTTGACTCTTCTTATTCCCTCACAAACCCGTGTCTGACACTCCACACTCGAAGATGGGTATAACACCTGGACACTTCATTTTAAGTTAAAATATGTGGATCTTTAATAAAATAGCCGAGCCCAACACTTGAGCACACAACCATATCAAAAACTTTTAACCAAGTCCAAGAAACATAGTGTGTAATCAAATAAAGAGAATCAACTGGTAAACAAGAGTATCTAAAAATTGCGATCTTACAAGAAATACAAAACAGTCAGACAGTCTCGTTTGAAAAAATAAAAAGAAAAAATAAGTTACTACCTCGCGGACATCTTCAAGGAACGCCTCATGAGATCCACCATAGACCCCAACAGCCAATCTCAAATCAATTGTCCGAAAATCTAGAGGGCGGGGCACCATTCCAGGGGAGCCAAGAAGCCCTTCATCATCATTCTCAACAGTGCTCACTAAATTTCTTCCAAGCAAATTACAAAACCTTTTCTCATCATCAGCAGAAGCAGCACGGCGTAGGAGAATACGACATTGCCTCATAACAATGTCAGATTTTGATATAACTGTCTTCTTTTTCCTTTCCTTGGAAACTTTTAATTGTGAGGCTCTGCTAACAGCATCTGCTAGCACTGACAGGACAGCTTTCTGCATCAAAGACACACTAGGGTTACACGAGATATATCAAGAATTATGTACCGAGCAAATATATTAAGAATATGACCATTTGAAGGGCCAATATTCACGGTCACAGGCTGCTCATAGCAACCTAGGTAGCTAACAAGCCACAAACAAGTGTAAAATGGGAAGAGGGGTAAAACGAGAAGGCAAAATACGTACATTTTTTGACGGAATGAGGAAAGGTAGTAATTTCTAATCAAAAAGGCTTTTAAATGGTATTGCAAGATTAAGAAACTTGGAAAAAAAAATTCAAAGGGTAGTAATTGTTACTTTTTCCTTTTCTTTATTCTAGCATATTCCATAGCGAAAATAAGGAGTCTTTGGCTACATTAGAAATGGAATCAATCGCAAAGCATCAAGAAACATTAAAAAGATACTTTAATATCCAATGTACATTGTGTAAGGCATAATTGACAGCATATGCACCCAAAACAAGCATATTCCATTGCGAAAATAAGCATATCCAATGTACATTGCCTGGGATATTGCATCACTCATCAATCTTATTTAGAGTTTAAGACTGCAATACCAATACAATAAATAAATTAAAAGTTAAAACTGCAATGTTCCCTTAACTCCGCAGATTTACTAAAAACAAGACCAACACGGCAACATACTTCAATGACATGTGTTTCAGAAAATTAGAATATACGCAGAAGGGGAAAAGGCTGATAAACACCATCTGATAAACAAGATTCAAGATATACAATATCATCACATAGAAAATGATGTGATCGATGTAGTTAACTACACTCAGTTGATTGTATATAAGAAGTCGTTTGGTTCACTAAGAGGAATGGAATGGAACTGAATGGAATGGGGGTATGGGGTTCTAAATCCATAATGTCTTGAAGTTGCTTGGTTTATTAGAAGTTTGTAAAATTAGGGAATGGAGTTTGAATCCTTGGGAGAGAGTGGATATGGGATTCCAAGGGGTTGGGGTGGAGTTAGAATCCATTAGGTAGGTATCTAACTATATTCCAAACCACCCCGACCAAACAATGGAATTAATCAATTCCAATTGAGCCAACCAAACACCCCCTAGACCTGCTACTCTTCACAATATAGGGAATTACTTTTGCTTTCTTTTCCTCAGGTTACGCTTTCTACTCAAGGAAAAAGCATAAATAAATTGGTCCCTCTTCAACCTCAGTTTCATAGTTTCATGGTTTAGGTTGCTCCCATTTCGCTCGACACGACATCAGGAATCGTAGACGTACCACTTTCGAGTACCCAGCATGAATACTCATAGTCATAATTGACCTAAGACGTAAAGTCGTAAACTATGACAACATAACCACAATGCCTCAAGGGCTCCTGAAAAATAGTGGGGTCATGGTCTAGGAACGATATAAGTACACAACCTTATCTCTATCTATTGAGAAAACTGCTACATAGGCAGAGCCATTTTAGAAAGAGAACATACTACCTCCGTAATTACTAATTACACAATAGTCTATTTCTTTTCGGCACACTTTTAGGCGACAGTATTAAATGACAAAAGAAATTGGCAAGTGGGTAACCATTAACACTCAACGGCTAATTAAAATGTTACCTTACCCCTAAATCCTAATACAATCACCCTCTCGCTACCTCCACAGGACACCACAACCCAACAACCCACCCCCTCAAACCCCTACCACCCACCACCACCACCATAGGTCACCTCCTTAGAGGCTGTCACAACTCACAGCCCACTCTCCTACAATCCCAACCGTAAGTGGGAACATCATAACATTAAGTCCAAAAAAGGAATACAGGTAACATCACTCCATTACAGAGGGAGTAAATACTAAACTTCAAACACCTTGCATGAGCCAACAGCTCTCAATCAAAATTAACCGAAATAATCAACATCTCCCAATTTCAAAGCTATAACTAGGTTTACCTTGCACATAAGACAACTACAACAACAGCACAGCAACAACAACCACCACAACAAGTCAACAACAATCACAACATTTCTTCAAATCACGAGGTAAGGAAGAGGGTCGGATGTAATCAGTCTTACCCTTATGTTAGGTTTTCTTCAAATCATAATATTTTTCCACGCATCAATTACAAGGTCCCGTGTTTTGAAAATTAGAAATTTATGTGTTGAACACTGTGTCAGACACAACACATACGGCAAGTGTGAGTAAGAAACCAGTGCATAGATAATGGCTCACACCTTACACCCAGCTGGATTTTCAATTTTCATACCTCGCATGAGGCATTACGGTAATAGCACTGCATAATAGACTGACGACTACCAAGTACTGAAAATTAGGAAAAGGCTACTTCATTCACTGATGTTCTGAAAGAACCAAGGAGTTTAATAATTAAGTTTGTGTCATCAACAATTTCACAACTACGTACTTGTCCAAAGAGAAATTAAAAGCCATATTTTAGGGAGCTCAGCCAACATAAAACACTACTAAAAGTCCGATCAGCTAGAAATGCTTGAGCACAATAAGTAAAAAACTGAATGAAGGAAGCTATAGAAAACAGTAATCTGACAAAGTAGGACTCTTTTGAGGTGCTGGACACCTAGACACACCAGTGCACCATCAACCAACCCCACCCGCAAAAATTATGGACTAACTATAGAAATTATACGTCTTTCCAACCACACAGTTAAGTAGCTGTGGATGAAACCTGCACATTCTGCACAACTAAAAGAAGAGAAATAATTGGGAAAACAAGAAGGGAATTCTGGTAACATGAACCAACCAATCATAAAATGTAAGATAACAAGCATCTGTATATCTGTATAATACCTTAGTAGGTCCAGAGGCATTTCCCTTGTAAACCTCCTTGCTGATTGAGTGCTCCAGTTTCTTTCTTGCCCAATCTGGCGGATCTTTTTCCAGAGCTTCATAAACGCACTTTCTGATTCTTGTTCCTACATTTGTTGGCAACTTCTTTACCGGTTCTAATACCAGAGCCCAGTCTGGAATGTTACCATCGCCATCTCCAATCCTTTCAGATGTACTTACTGGTTCAGGATCATCGTCCTCTATTGTCAGATGATCATTCTCATTGCTTGGACATCCATAAATTCGCTTCGTAGCTTCTGCAAGTAACTGAGAGTTGAATATGTTAATGCAACACCATATTGACCCTGAACAACAGGGAAAATAACCAGCACTAGTATGGTACTATGCGTTAACAAGGACAAAGACAGTTTTCTTGAATCTTGTAAAAATTTCTTTTTAAAAGGAGCAAACTAAATGGATCACCAAGCTATGATACATTCCTCTTGACAAGATCATATTAAATCCTCAGGAACACTAGAAATAGGACTACACCAAGTTTATATCTAAGGATGGCACATTTGCACATCCCTTCACTAAGTCAAAAGGATAGCACAACACGCCATGATCATCATAAGTACACAACAACATTACCTAGTATAATTCGCTGCACCGTGAATGTACTCGATGTCGCTCACAATGCAATAACCTTCGAAACTTTTATAACTCAACCACAATGTGGTGTGATGGTGCCAATGTGCAGTTCAGGCCATGACAATGTAATCATGTAGTGAATTCTAACCCCTCTATCGAAAAAGCATTCCCTTTTAATTGTTTACAAAGAAAAGCATACGTGAGAACCCAAATGATGGAGTACGAAATTGATCAGATTTATTGCCCTAAATAATTTCAACATTATGAAACCCGTCTATCATGATCATTAACTATATACCTTTTGCATACATAAACTATTTATTTGCAAATGTATATACAATTTATTTGCATATGTAATCATGGTTTAAAACAATACACCTTGTATCCCCCTATTGGAGGCCGCCGATACGAGACGAGACAGATCTCAGAGAGGAAGAAGCACGGCACAATCTCTCAAGTGACTCTCAAAAAAAAAAATCCATTCCTTTCGAGAAAATGCCCATCACGCCTCTGCTCTGACAGTCCCTTCATGCGAGGTCCTTTAACGGGCATACAAAAATTGATATTTTTCTTAATAGATACCTCGGCAAATTCATCAGCGGACTTAGTAGGCGCAATTACTATCGGGCCCGGTTTTTTGGTGTCGTAGACTCGTAGGGGAGGGATTGCCGAGACATCTCTGAAGTGTATCAGGTAAATTTTATTTTAAAAAAGGGAAAAAAAAAATAGGCCGATTTATAATGTTTATCGGCTAACTCAGTGATATGGCAGCGAAGAACCTCAAGATAACCGAGTTATAACTTGCACCAGGCAAACTTGGTAATGAAAAGCACTAAACAATTGTATAATATTCAACTAATTATTCTATGTAGATTTAATTTTAACTTCATATGAAATAGACTGTAGATGATAAAATGTCTACAAAAGCTTTTGAAATAAATACCACCGTAATAAACGTTACGCAGACCACGATGGCCGTGAGGACGTTTCCGCAACACCATTTCCGCAACCGATAGAGCGATTGTAAACCATGTATGTATATAAGTAATAGGCATGTACTATAGTTAAATTCTACCTTATTTGCACACAAAGTGAAATTTTTGTGTGAAGTTTGTATATGGATGCATAGATGTAAGTTCTAATGACATTATGACTTCATACATCTCATTTCAGATATCACAAGTGGCTTGGCGACAGAACCATGAGGTATAACAAGTAGACAAGCTGGATTCTGCATTTCTGCCTATATTCACACTTTGGTATTTGGTTAGATAGAAGACATCAAGTTCACGTTCTCTTCAACTGAAATATTGGGAACTGAACTGAAATGAATTGGGATTACTGTTTCGTGAAGCTGATATGAACTGATATCATCTAAATTGGAAATGACGAGCACATTATGTAGACGAAGAGAGCAAGGCCCAATTGCAACATCAGTGTTAAATTGAACTTTAAGCGACTACACCCCCAGTTCTCTAATTGCATAAATACTAACTGCGCACAGGTAAACGTCAATAGGAAGTGAAATGCTTGAAACCATTGACCTATAAGAGGTACAACAGAACCCGCGTAAGCCAATGATTCCTTGACTAGATGATCCAAATTCGAAAGATGGTTTAGAGTGAGTGACAAATAACAATTGCACCCATCCATTTAATAAAAACGCAATAAGATTTCTTAGACAAATAAAATGGAAGTCAATAGGCAGTAACTAGAGCAACATCAAGGAGAGTGTCAAAGCAGGTAAATATAAACCAGCGAGCCAAGGTAATTTGTAAGCATGTGATTACCAAAGTGCCTAACTATAAAAGTTCAGAAATAAAACTAAAATCAGAGAAGAAGTGATATTGTTAGGAAACCAAGGGTGGAGAAGTCAACAGGGGTATAAATTTACTGGGATAAATCTTACCAGCGCATCAGCTTCAATTCCTGCCACTCCGACTAGAGAACCACAAAGAACCCCCCCATCACCCTGCAAACAGCGAAAGACCTTGCCACAATCCCGGGTACCAATTTCAGCAGAGTCAAGATTACCATCCATTGAAAGCACAGCTAAAGTATATCTCCGAGCTAATTCCGGCCAAGTTAATTCATTAATAGGCAACAAATTGAGCTTTGGCCTAATAGCAAGAATAGAGCTATCAACATCTTTCCTTCTACCTCGCCTTGACTTGGATTCTCCATCGATGCTAGGGTCTACCATAGCTGCAACCTTTATCTGAAGCTCACTCACAAGTACATCAAGTATCGACATGTGAGCCGTTCTCAAACCAGTACACTGACTGCGAGCACCCAGATTTAGTTTGACGTGTGCGAATTCCCCGACAGAAGCAGATGGCAGGTCTATGAATCTATGCTCCTCAGGCTGATCAATTTCGCCACTGGATGATGAAATTTGTTCACCAAGAATATTGTGTCCATCAGCATAAACACACTGGATATCCGAAGAGTCCCCGTCACAAGATCCACTCAGGTGCAAGTTCTTAAACCAGGGGCTAAGGAGTTCTGCCTCGAGTTCATGGAAGTTAAGAGGCTCCAGCCTTAAAATTTCACCAAAACGGTGCATTAGTTCCCACACCTATATCAAGAAAACATGTGTCAAAATAACAGACATTGAGAAGCAGTAAATAAATGAGGTGGGCTTAAGCTACTGGACAAAACCTATTTTTGATATATTTGTGCGTACCTGAAGCACATCTCCTACAAGATATGGAGGAAGTTTTCCGCCAAAATGCTTTCCAGGAGGGCGACTATGAACAACTCTAGCAAGCTCACAACTGGTCCTATATTTTTTATACAAACTGTCAATGGCAGTATCCTGCTGGCATAGCTCTATGCTCCTACCATTGATGAGTAACAGACCATTTTGAACCAATGGAGCTTTTAAAGGACCATTTCTTCTTTCCAAAGATTCATACTGTGAGCATTTTCTGACATCAGGGAATTGTTCTATAAGTTCTTGTACAAATTCTACATCCAGCCCAAATCTATCAGAATCCAGCCAACACTTAATAGCATCAACTGTTAGATTAAGTTCATCATCGCTTTCTACGACTGTTGGAACCTTTAACGAGCTTAATAAACTACAAAACTTGTGCAGTGACGAATACGTATCTTCATTTTTGTCATTCACAGTGTCATTAAAAGATGATACACCTTCATTTGCATGTTTACAGAAGAGCTTCAGAGACCCTGACTTCTTGTATATCTGGCGGCATGCATCAGCCAGTTTCTGGGACACATGCTCCCAAACTACCGACGATGAACTACCATCTACTGAAAATTCACCAATTTCCTCCCCTACAAGGGAACGGAAGTCGGATTCCGAGTGGTTTGCCTTTTGACCATCAAGCTCACTAGCAGTGCCTAAAAGCCATGACAAAGAATCGCAATCACCTTCTAAAGGAAAACAGGGATCAGTGAGAATCGTCTCAATACAGCATTCCTCGTCTGAGGTAGTTAATCTGTCCACCTCTTCTTTTTGAGGAATATCGGATTGTATCCGGCTTCTCCTCTGCAGAATAGTTGTTCCATAAGGAACAGGAAGAGCAGAACAAGAAAATCTTCTGACATTAAAAACAGGTCCAGAGTCACCACCATCCAAAACATGACAAAGGAAAAGGGAGCCAGTGATTTTGTCATGCCAGCATGATCGATAGCCAACAGGTGAAATCTGGCGGCTATTATGATACAAAGCTCTAGCGTCAACCTTCCCCAAGGAAAGAACAAAGAAATCTTCATACTGGAGGGGAAGTCCTTCCTGAAACAAGGAAGTATGCATAAGGATAAGGCATGACAGACACAAGAAAACAATTGAATACACACCATATAACCAAAAATTGAGCAGTCAGAGTGAAAACTTGTAGCAGATATTGGTGACTTACATGGAACTGATGAAAACCAGAGACCTCTTTTTCTTCTTGTACGGGTTTTATGACTGATGAATTCCTTTCAGATATCCTCATACCAAGCTGTTCATTCTCCAGATGGGACGTGAAGCCATTATTAAATCTACCAGACAAAATGTCCTTGTTCTCTATCAATCCGTTGCCTACAGGAAGCTTCGTTAGCTTCCTTCGTTTAGGTAAATGCAGCCCATTCCTTCGTAACCCAGAGCCATCCTCATTCCTTAGATCAGGCTCCACGATATTGTCGTCAGATGCTAGCCCAAGATGATTGGCAACATCTGACATGGTTTCAAATATTTTCCCATCTGGCGCGCAGTAAACAGCATAAGTCTCAAAACCGTTCTTGGATTGCCTAAATTCTACTCTCCAACCTTCTTCTAGCATGCCATGCCTTTCAGAAACAAACTCCCTAAGAGACTGCAAAACTTCTTCTAGATTTAAAGATGGTAATCTAAAAGCTGTGTTACTACTCCTAATTCTTCCTAACTTGGATCCATGTCCTACGTCCTCGAAGCTTCTACTCATAAACAGATTGCTACGTGAAATATCTTGAAAGTCTGGTCTCACAGTATGTTTGATAACTGATGGTGCCTTCTGAAAACCAAATCCATTACCCGAATGCATAAATTCCGGATATGATAGCGCACCACCAGATGCATAACCACTGTAAGCATTATCGTGAAAATACAGCTTTCTTTAAGATAGGAAGACAAAATGATACAACTGAGCCAAACAAATATTGAAAAGAGGGGCATGCATTACAACAAAATATCAAACAATTATGAGAGAAAGGTCAATTATAACAAGCCCAGATATATCATAATGTGTCTTTTTTTTATATCCCAATTACTTGTTTCGTAGTTGTTTTCTTACACATCGTAACTACTTAAATATAAACACTACAATACAACATGTCTTAGAAGAACCACACCACGTCCACATAGCCTAGATATGCTTTCTTACATCAGTCAGAGTAGCTCTTCTCCTGGAATAACAAACACTCCCTAATTCCAGAATCTATGTCGGCAACTTCTCTGCAAGTGATCTTCAACCAATCTCTAAACAATGCCCGAGACACGTATATCTAGGGAAAGCCATATACAGAGTACAACACAACAGGTTTACAGATAGAGTATTATCCAAGACAAACTCCACACACGCCTATCGCACAAATCAAATGATTTAGGTTCTCCTCGCCTTCCTTCCGTGGCTAAAAACATTTCAAAAACATTCGCGTATCCTAAAAAAAGTAACTAGGTTGAATATGAGAAAAAATACTACCCAATGTCTTTCTTCATCAAAACAGTTGAAAGTTCAAATAGGAATTATGTTAGCTGCTCCACTGTTGTTCTTGGTGGGGAGTAACTTCTTGCTCCACAAGCCTTCAAACAAAATTCTAGCACAAGAACTAATCCTGAACTAGCACACTTATTATCCACACTAAACCACCCAAAACAGTCGTTACTTTTGACCTTATCGCATCATTGACTAATAACTTGCTCATCGAAGAATAAACCTCTCACTTCTTATTATTCAATGTTTGTTTGGTTAGGCTACTCTTAACCCGCACGCAAAACACTACAATGAATTGCAGTTGGCAGAGTGAACGACTCACCGTAGTTCTCTTCCCATGAGCTACGAAAATTTGAACATTTCAATTTAAAAAAAAAAAAAAAATTGGTTTCTTTTCTAGTTTACTACTCTGTATGCTGCACAAGTAGTTGGCCGGCTCGCAAAATCCTTAGCACAGTCTTATAGCAGATGAAAACAGGATAGCTTTGTGATGCAATCACCAAATAAAATCAAAATAATAGAAATCCCTAAGATGAAGTATAACAAAGTACAGATTAAAAAATCATCCAGGTACCTGGAATTGGCAGCATTAGGCTTGGCATCAGCGTCAGTAGGCGGCGGAGAAGCGTTGATATCAAACAAACGAAGGGCGGCATCCTGGACAGTCCGGCCCAAGCGCCAGATCCTGCTGGAAATGCGGAAGCTGATGCAGGCGTAACACAACCAGTCATCGGAGAGAGCGGCATCACCAACAGCGCAAGCAAAATGAAAGGCACGGTCACAGCCGTCGCAGACAAGGCGGTCGGAGAAGGTTCAAATGGTTTGGTTGCCGAGTTTTCAGTAGATGGCATGAACGATCCAAATGCTGTTGAATTGATTGAAAATGCGAGGAGGAAGTTGGGAGGATCGAATCCATGTTGGTTTAACGCGTATCAGAATTTATTTTCGTCATGCTCAGAGATATTTGCTGCAGAGGAAANTGGAGAAACGAGGAAGGTTGATGATAACGGAGATGGTAGGGTTTCTTGAGGTGAAGGGATTTGGTTGAGATCGATGGCTAAGATTGAGCGATGTTGTGATGATGAGGAAGACATGGAGGGTTGGATGGTGTTGCCCGAGTCTGACTCGGTCAGCTGTTCCATTTCAAGCTGAGTTAATGAGACCGAGTTGAGAGATGTCGCATGGTTTGTTTTGGGGGAAAAGACCGAAAGAGACTGGAGTTGGAGAGAGAGAAGACTTGTGAACAGTGAATAAAGTGTCTTGTGTTGTGCGGAAAAGTGTGATACAAAATGTGAAGGATTTGGTAACAGAGAGATAAGTTGGCACGTGCTTGCGTATGTGAGGGGGAAGGTAGGCGGATTTATTGCTGCGTGACTTTCGTCTACTAGTGTTTTAACCTCCCCCTAAATCCATTACTTCGTATACTTTATTCTGAGGCTACATTCTTTTCGGTGAAACGGAGGTGTAATAAATTTGGTAACAAAATTTTGGTAAGTTTAAAATAAGCACAAATTCTTGTTTGTGAC
>LHUT01001377.1:19375-31732 GCA_001412135.1 Silene latifolia subsp. alba
TTCCCGTACCAAACGCCCCCTAAGTTTACCTTGACTTTGTATTACATTTTGCTCTCCCTTTTGTTTTTTCATTTTTCTCTTTTCTATTCGCATTTTGAGGTGTGCGTTCACCCATGGACGGTTCTAAAGGATGATTCATGTCAGCCGACCCCAAATCATTTTGGGATTAAGGCTTTGATGTTGTTGTTGTTGTTGGTAGCTTTCGATTAAATGTTCCATAATGATTACTACTACTGATTTGCTCGAACTATGTCCATCTCTATGGTTTTTGTACACTTCCAACGGTCTTTGCAATTTTGCAGCTGGAAAGGCGGGTAAATGCTTTCACTAGAAGTGATCAACAGACCGAGCGATGATCAATTACTAACAGTGATGATGGATGCACTCTCTTATTCAATTTGTTATCGTCTCTGAAGTGATGATTACTATTGCACCCCTGTAAAGATGTCAGTGATGAAGATAGTTGCATCACATCGGACTAGTTTTTCTCATCGAAGAGATCGCCAATTCTTGGCAATCAAACTTGCAGGCTGCGACTCAATATGGCTCATCCTATTTTTGATGTATAATATATTTATATGTATCAATGCATTGGAAATTTTGGAATAAATTATTTAAAATTAATAAAAGTATTTTTATTTTTATTTTTATTTTTGTTTTGTAAGAGTGGATCATTTATGCATTTTTCGACATCAAAATTTTGGGTTGATGTTCTCTTGTTATGATGGTCATCTGAAACACCGTGATGACACTTCGAATCGTCCTATGCCCGAGTTCTTATGAGTTTGTAAAAGTTGTGTAGATCATATGCTTTGAACTCTCGAACCGACTACAAAGTTTTCTGTAGAAAACAGATGTAGGTTGCTCATGTTTACGATAAAATGCACATCTATGAGCATCATCCTTCTTTCTCTTGCTGATGGTCATCGACTCGTAGAATCTTCATCCTTTCCTTGTAATACAACCCATCTATATCTTTCGATGACAACATCTTCAACCACCCTTTTGTCCTACTCCATATCTCTTTGTTGATCAGTTGAGTAAGAACGGTTTTTATTTGAACTCGATAAATCTCTTTGATTAGTAATACGTCGATACATTTATACCAAAACAATATGAAATTGGACAATTTTATATTACTTTTATTTTATTTTTTGGGTGTAAAGAGATTTCTAATATCAAAGATGTTTGTGACCGGAGTTGTATTGAACTTAAGTTATGAGTACCATCATCTTTTCTAACTTTATCAACTAAATTAGCTAACATCTTTTTGAAACCTACATTATGAATTTTATAACCAAGTATTTCTTTAAATTCGATATCGCAGATAACCCGGGTTTCGCATAGTCAAACTTCATCCGACCCAATCTGACTCCACCACCCTGCCTGACCGAAACCAAATCCGATCAATCTGGTAAAACAACTAAGTTAATGAGTACCATCTCTTCTAACTTTATCAACTAACATCTACATTGAAACCTACTTTATGAATTCTATAAGCAAGTGCTTTAAACTCGATGACATCCCGATTAATTTCGCACAGCCAAACTTCATCGGATCCCACCACCTTGCTCGACCGAACCCAAGTACCCAACCCAATCAATCTGATAAAACAACTTGCTCCAACATAACCCACCCATTAATTAAAAACCACACCGTAACCACGACCCTGCCCGAACCTAATCCAACTACATTAACCCGATATAATCCGAACTTTATAATAATTTAATGTTAGAGGGATCCCAAAAATGAAAGAAAGGAAACTCCCTTCACCTCAACGATCATCATCCGAAAAATTCAAACCAAAAGCAAAAGAGGAGAGAGAAACGAAACAAAAAAAAGACGCCATTGTTGCGGCGAGAGAAAGCCTCAAGGTTGGTAGTGGTGGAGTGATACTGTAGATAACAAACACCATGGATAGGGAGAAAGAGAGAGAAATAGAGCTAGAAAGTGCTATGTATACTAACTGTTTGTTACTTGGTTTGGATCCGTCAATTATCGGCATTCAACCCGGTTCTAATTCCACTCCTCGGGTCGGACTTTTCCGACATTCTAACCCGAAACTCGGCGAACAACTCCTTTACTTCCTCCTTTCTTCTCTCCGTGGTCCCCTTCAATCTTCAAAGGTTTGAATTTTGTTGATTAATTTTATTGTTTTTGATGTTTTTTTGGTAATGTGGTATGAGATTGTTGATTGTTGAATTGAATTGTGTTGATCTGGTAGGATTTCGACAAGGTTTGGCCGATTTTTGACTCTGCTCAGTCTCGTGATTTTCGTAAGGTAATTAATTGTGTTAATTGATTGGATTGTTTTTGTTTTCGTGTCGGAAAATTTGGAATTTAGGTAATTTGGATTTGTTTGGAGTGATCTTGAAATAAAAAGTAGGGGGAATACTTACACTCAACCACCGAGACCCGGGGAATGAATTTATTCACTGAAATGTTTATTAACAGAAATTATCAAGGGGACGGGTTCCCTTCTCGACATAACTAAGGTCCTTCACTGAATGTAGGTGGTGCAAGGGATAATTGGTGAGCTGGAGTCGCAAGGTGCGCTACCAAGGAGTAATTCAAGGGTTTCTTCTCTTGCTACTTGCTGTGGACCTAGGTTTGTTGTTGCCATTAGTAGTTGTTTTTTTAATGTTTTTGAGTGAATGCTGATTTCGTTTATAAGATCTATGTTTTGCCGGAGATGGTAATGTGTGAAATTGCGGAGACCTTTGATTAGATTAATTTAGGGAGAGGTACATTATGAGGGAATGTAATGAGTAGATTTATTGTGTTTTTAGAACTTCACAGACTGACTAGTTCTGGGTTTCATTGAGGGGAATAGCTTACTCATATTGTGTTGAGGTCAAGGAGCTTTGCCACGCGGGTAGTAAGGGGAAATTGGAGACTCTTTTCTGCCAGATTCTTCTCTTTTGAGGGATAGTGGTAAAACCACTAAACATAGGGAGTTTTACCTTGTGGGTTTGAAAGGAAGATAGGAGATTGTATTTCTCATCCTCTTTTTTGGAATATAGTAGTAAACCACTAGAGTACTAGACATAAGTGATCTCGCTGCTCAGCTCCATGATTCGCTTGATAGCGCAACACTTGGGAACATAGAGAGGCATAGTGATCAACTTGAGCCTAGAACAATAGGGTTGGGCTTGGTTTATCTACTAGAAATCTGTAGAGACTATCTTTCACTTAGATCTTGGACAGGGAATCGTTTTTGGAATATTATCATCTGCATCGATCAATTACAACTATTTTTAAGAGATCCTTTACATTAGACATAGGGTCTCCGGCTCTCAGCTATGAGGCTTGAAAATTGGGGGAACCCACCAGCCCCTTAAAAAATAAAGGTAATAGAGACTGATACGAGCTTCATAGAGATTGAACTCATTGAAGAAAATATAGCGTTTATGACAGTGTTGAAGGAAATAATCTAGGTGGATGGAGTTTGACTTCTAATTTTTTCTCTTTTTTTTTGGCTTATTTTCCAAACTTTTTTTCACTTTAATCTCTTTTATGATCATTCCCACTTTTCATATTTGTCAGAAAGTTGATCTGGTGTATATTTGGTGTCATTTTCCTATTGCTACGTTGCCCATCAAAACCTACTGCGCTTGGCAGTGGATCATCTATTTCAAAAATATAAGAGGACTAATTCTTTTGTGCAATTGCAGATTTGTTGAATTATTATGGCAACTTTCTCTTCATGCTTTGCGTGAAGTGCACCGGCGGACATTTCCTGGTGATATTGCTTCCAACCCATTGCCTGGTTCCTTGACTGATGTGGCATTTTCACACGCAGCTGCATTACTCCCTGTTACAAAGGTATGAGTGTCTTCGTCTTGTAAAGCAGAAAAACTTCACTTTTGTGCCTAGAATGTTAAGAGTTATTGAGTGGCAGCTATGACGCCTCTTCTTAACAGTCCAGGATAGCTCTTGAACGGAGGCGATTTCTAACGAATGCGGAAACTGCTGTACAAACCCAGACAATGTGGTCAAGTCTTGCACATGAAATGACTGCAGAATATCGCGGACTTTGTGCAGAAGAGGTACTAGCTCAAGCTTAGAGCCTTTATCGTATGATGGCTATCTATTATAGCACTTTGTTTCATCTCATTAGGATATTATTCTCAATTTATTACCCTTTAATTGTCTGGTTTAGGCATATTTGCAACAGGAGCTTGAAAAGCTTCAGGACATGAGAAATAAAGCCAAGATGGAAGCCGAAATGTGGGATGAAAGATCAGCAGGGTCGAGTCAAAGTTCTCATTTGGCTTCGAAGGCTACTCGACTGTGGGAGTCTCTATTATCTCGTAAAAGTATGTTGAACATCAGACATGAAGGCAATCATTTAATGATCTTTTTTTAGTTTCAATTGACAACAAAACAGAATTGAATAGGAACAGAAATGGAAATGATGATAATGGATATGGACAAACGATTTCTGTTTTGTGTCTTCTAACTTGTTAAACTCTACAGTTGCATCTAAAATAATCTAGAGTAAAATGCACAAAAGCTAAGATAATATTAAAGTCATACTTTGGCTAAACTTATCTAAACTAGACTAAAACTTCCAACTAATCCTAAATTAGAGAACTGAAAGCATTCTGACTCTGCTGAATTGAATTAAAGTGACCAGGGAGTCCTCAAATATGGGTTCCAATGAGTCCTAGGTGTTGAAAATTGGTTTAATTATCAATGGCCGTGTCTTGATAATCCTTGACGCATCACTCTGAGCATCTGGCAAGCGGACGTGTTAGTGTTCCATGTGCTTATGTCATCTATGTTCCTTTCCTAATGCAATTGATGCTAGGAGAATCTTATTTCAGTGTATTGCTGATATTAGAGTTCTAGTGACTTAAAATGATTTAGTGTCTTTTGAAGGTGTTAATTTTCCTTTTGTGTAAATGAATTCTTTTGTTTTGTACTATTTCGCTTCCTGCCATAAAATGAGTCTGGTAGCAGAAAAGCTAAATATATTTCTTTTCTACTGTGGTTAGGCCAGCATGAAGTCCTTGCTTCAGGGCCTATAGAGGATTTAATTGCCCATCGAGAGCACAGGTAAACACATATGTTTTGCATTATTTTTGCCATGGTAGTGGATCCGCTGCTACCTGGCTACCCCACATTACATCCTGTTGTATTTATAAAGGTTGGTTTCCACTACCACATTTTGAGGTGGTTTTGGCCCGTGCTAACCTAGATCAGGCCTTGATCAAGTTTGAAACCAATGCTTGAAACCCTGTCTATTCCTCATCCATTTTCTGTTCATTTGAAGCATCACACTTCTACCATTGCTCCTTTAGGTATCGCATTTCTGGTTCTGCTTTGCTTGCTGGTATGGATCAAAGCTCTCAGTTTCTGTTAGGTCAGCCTGGAGATCAAACTGCAGTTCATTTGGAGGAGAAAGAGCAAAACGATGGGCTAAGTGCATATATGACTAGTGAAAGGCCAAGGAGCAGTGTAGATTCTTCCCAATCACAATTAAGCGAGGAGACATTCAGTCGCGTGGATGACAGAAGTGGAAGAAGTCATCCAACTGTTGATGTTGCTGAGATCCTTAGACGCTGGACACATGCCTTGCAACGAATTCACAAGCAATCACTTCAATTGGTATGCTTCTTTAGTTGGGCTTTGGTAGTGCTCTTGCTACATTTAAGAAGTAACTTTAAGTTGTGGTAAAAACTCGAATTATTCTGTTTGCATATTGTGCAGGCAAAAGCCAATGATGGAGAGGGTCCAGATATATTGAGAAGTACACAAGAAGGTACGGGCAATGGTCATGCTGAATCTTTAGCTGCAACTCTTGCTGAACATCGGCAGCACTTAGCCAGCATACAGGTAATATATAGCTTTATATTTGCATGAACTTGTACTTTTAAGCAGATAAATCTTTTTTTTTTCTTTTTCTTTTGAGCCTCGTGATCAATAATTTCAACCATGCTTGTTTTGCAAATTCCTTTCACATGTGCTGCTGGTAGCCTGGCATACAAATTTCATAGTTCAATAACCCTCTTTAAAGCTGGCTGTTTTCATATATGATAAGGAAAAGGTGTAGGCAACTAAGATAGCTACAGCGTCCACCAAACAGCACTAAGATTTAGGCAGTACGGAAGCTTTTGGTATCCAGATGTCATACGTTTGAGGATGGGATCTTAGAGTGCACATATTGTATGGTTTTGTAAAAGAACGGTTAAGGGGTACAGAACTACCTTTTTTTTTTTTTTTTTAATCAAAGAAAGATCTTTAGGTGCTTCCACAGAATCAGAATCATCAGATAGAGATCAAAACTATATGTTAGAAAAGATTTGGGAATGTTCCAACTATCCTTCTTATGACGAGCTGGGCACGTAAAAAAATTTGCTGCAAGGGAGGTTTTGTTTCGTCCACTTTAGTTCCGTTTTTTTGATAATATTGTCAAGAAGAATAGAAATACTCCTTTCGGTTTAAGAGTGAAGAATTTTTAAAATTGAGATTTTAGACAGAGGGGAAACGACAAGATTGAAAATTGTATAAAATGGAGGGGAACACTGAGCCATTTGCTCACTGCCTCATTTCATAGTGCAACCTTCCCCACTTGGTGATCATGTGCTAAACGTGGTGATTCTGTACAGGTCCTGATAAATCAGCTGAAGGAAGTTTCACCTGCTATACAAAAATCAATAACAGACCTCACTGATGAAGCAAACACTATTTCCTCTGGTCTTCCTCAGATCAACAAACGTTCTGGTCGGCCCGCTTTACCTATGCAACCACAAAGCAGTGTGAAGGTACTGGTATTGGTTTAGTTTTGTGTGACTTCAAGAGAAAGAATCCAGGATGCTGATATTTGTTTTTCACATTTATTCTTCAAGGGTAGTAGCAAAGACGAGGTTAGTGAAGTAACTTCGAAGATGAGCAATGTTCAGCTTGAAAAATCGGCTGCCAGCCCAGCGTTTAAGCTTCCTCATTTATTTAGCTTGACTCCAAATTCCGCTGGGAAAGGAGGAAATACCAACAAAAGTTATGCTTCTCCAGCTAACCATGCTGAAAAGTTGACAGAAAGAAAGTATGCTGATAGCGGTTTGATGAACAATGCAACGGATAACCCACCACAAGGTTTGTAATTTGGAATGCAAAAATTATCTATTGTTACTTCTTTTGTTGACTCTCAATTTTGCTAACCATACAGTATTCCTCCAATCTTGTCTGCAGTTGCGGATGCAGAGAGTTTGTATGTCCAGAATTTGAAGCGATCTGTCCGAGAAACAGCTTTGTCCATACAATCATGTAATTATGAATCTTCACGAGATAGCCACTCTGAAGATGGTTCCGAGCATTTCTTTGTTCCAGTGTCAGCTACAGGATTTACTTCTTTGGATTCAGAACAAAGAGGAACTTCGATTAGGAGCAAACGGTTGTTCACATCTGAAGGGGATTCGTCGTATGGCAGTTCTATTTCTGGCAGTCGTGTAAGCAAGCAGCTTGATGACATACCAGATGTCTTCAACGAATTTGATATGTTTAGTGAGTATGACCCAATCAATGGGTTCCTGTCCACTTCTGCTTCAAATTATGCAGCTTCCGAATCGCAAACATCTTTCTATGATCTTGACGAGGCTCCTGACCAGGTCTTCTCACCCCCTTTATTGATGGATTCATCATTGCTAGCAGATGCTTACGAAGATCTTCTTGGTATGTTTTCTTTGCTGAAAGAATTTAGATTTTGTTTTTCTGCTTGTTATGGTTGACACATTCTCGTAGTGGTTGCTAGTACTTTTTTGTGGTTGCTAAGTGCTGTACACCAGTTGATCATACTTCTATGAGCTTCAGCACTCCTTGTAAATGTAATGTAAAATCAACGCACATGTTCTGAATGTCCAAGTAAATTTGTTGGTCCTATAATTAAGTTAACACTGATATTTGTTACTAGCGAGACTTATTATGTCTGGAGGTTTGAGTTCCTCATTGTTTGGAATTTTGGATACACATTGAGGACATTTGCCTGGGTAAAAAATCTTGGCGACATTATCTATTTGTTTTTCTTCTTATCTTTAAGCCTTTGTTTGGACTTTGGATACACATTGAGGAAAAGAGAGAGGAGGAGAGTGGAGGGGGAATGTACAAATGCTGGTTTCCTCCAAATATTTCCTATGTTGGAAGGCTTGTAATTTGGCTTGTAGGAGGGATCCCTCCATCGCTCCATCCCAGGTTGCTTGACAACTAGGGGTTGAAGATAAAGTGAACTGCAGGGAATATATATATTCTTTTTAGAAGCTGGTTGATATGTTGCGCTGCCATTTCCTTTGCTATGACCTCAGATGTTACGTATTTCGCTAGTCTGCTATTTCTGTAATGTGCGTATTTAGAAAAGTGCTAACATATTGAGATTCTGTAATGCAGCGCCGCTCTCAGAAACAGATGCTGCTTTGATGGAGCATTGAGCAAGAACCATGTGTATTTCTATATTTTGAGTGTTCCTTCTGCGAGCTGTTATTCCCTTGCTTTTATGTGTGAACGACGCTTTGTTGAAGTGTACCTATTAATTTCTGCGGATTCATATTCATCTTTCACCAGCCGGAGTACAACAGCCGCATTTGAATCTGTACAGTGATGCAAAAAATATGAACTTCAATTGAATACCTGACCTGAAGTAGTAAACCTCTTGAAGTGTGAATGAGTGATTAAGAGGACAAGTCATTATACTCCCTCTGACCACCACTTCTTCCTTTTTGGCGCTCACCGTAGTTAAACTTCTTACCGGAAATCTTCCTTCTTTCGTGTGCAATCTGCGATTGTATTCATCTTTTCTCGCCTTGTGCCCGAGGAGACGTGCACGTTATATTTGTCAATTGAAGCAGGATTGATAGAAGTCATGTACTATGAGTAGCCCCTGATGGAGAGGGAAGCTTCAGTCGTACCTTTTGTGGAATGTGAACGAAAGCCATTCGAGTCAGAAAATTGTAACCATTAAAGCGTGGTGCTCTCCGGTTGCTAACTATTGTATTTGTACGTTGTATTCCATTTTGTACCACAATTAATTTGTTTCTTCTATTTTTTACTTGGGATATTGTAAATGTCACTTGTGTGGGCACTGGGCATCTATTATCATTGGGTTACACGTTTTTTTTTTCTTTTGAAAATCGCACCACAAGTTTGGATCGGGTCATGTTTCAGGCTATCTTGATATGCCTTGTGCAGTTTTGTTTGAAACTAATTTTAACTCGAATCGAGTTTTTTTTAAAGTAAAAAAGCTCAAGTCAAACTTGATTGTTCGTTATAATACTCTCTCCATTTCATTCAATTGTCGGCAAACAAATGAATGAAATGAAGGGGTTATCTCTAACCTTATCTTAAGCAAAAGTATGAAGTACTTGCTGTGTTTATTTATTTATACTTTGATCATAACCTTACACTAAATTAAAGAAGTTCAAATACATCAAATTCCTTTGATAATGTTTTATGTTTGCTCGTGAAAACTCATTTTCTTGGTCATTTGATCAAATTTCATAATCAGAACTATGATTAAGTACCCATTTTAGGTAAAACTACATATTTAATTGCTCCAATTATGTTAATTGTTGTTTACTTCAATTCTCAGATATTGTAATATCGCTTTTTTCGCAACAAGTCTCAAAGATTTATAATTAAACCTAAATTTTAAAATGATTCATCATTCTAACCAAACATTATAATAAAGGTTAGATTGACTAAAGACACGCTCAATGGTCCTGGGGTCGTCTATGACATACGGAGTATCTTATAATCCGGAAATCAGACCGGAAGGTTAATGATCTGGTCCGATATAACCCGATCGGACCAGATCAATCACAATTTGCTAACCCAAACCGACCCGATCCATTGGCTATTATTCCTACTTTCCTTGCAAAGTCGCAATTGGCATCCAAAAAGGAGAACATGTGTGGCTAAAGTTAGACGTATAAGAATACGAAATTTCCGTCCTAACCTTTGCCACTCTCTCTTTCTTATTTCGCTCTTCTCCGCAAATCCGATTTTAGAGAGAGAAAGGCCAATCAATAATCGTAAAAGGGGTTTTCTTACAAACCCTAAGTTCTTCCGATCGAATCCCTAATTCCATCTCCCCTCCTCTTACTTCTTCAGGTATCTCTTCATCTCTTGTAATTACTTTATCTCGTTTCCAGAGTTTTATAAAGTAGAAAGCCATTAATTGATGGGTACAAAAAAAAACTCTACTAATCGCTTTCTTCAAAACCCTAATTTTCTTCGACAATTAAGCTGATTTGTCTAGTTTACACTTGTTTTTGTTTAGATCTAGTATATAATAGTTAGCGTTGTTGTTACTGGACCTTGGCAAAACCAAAAATATCTGAATTGATAATGATCGAACACCGAATATCACTAACCTGAATAGTACCCGAAACCCAACTCAATCCGAATCGAACACTGAATATTGCGAGTTTATCATACGTGAATGAATGACACGGATTTGTATCTTTTTGGGTGTGAAGGCGAGTATATATGGCGGTAGATTCAACAGCTTCAGCTGGGCCTCGCTATGCGCCTGATGATCCGACACTTCCTAAGCCATGGAGGGGTTTGATAGATGGTAAGACTGGGTACTTGTATTACTGGAACCCGGAGACTAACGTTACACAGTATGAGAAGCCTGTCGTGTCTTTAAATGGGCACTCCTCGGCAAGGCCGTCATCTGGTTATGTTAGTTCTTCTGTGCAAGTAAACCATTCTTCCCACGGACCGCAGAGAGATGGTGGGTATGTTAATGATGATGACGATAATCGTGTTAGAGGTCGTAGTCGAGAAAAGTATCAGCAGGTTTGCCACTTTGCCTACTCCTCCTCAGCTGTGTTTCCTTTTTTATAGCTATTATATTATATGTTGTTTATTTATTATGCTGTGTGATTAGCTTTGGGGAAGTTCAAGGAGTTTGAAGCTATTTGTTTAAGGGACAATTTGTTTTGTTTTTTTTATATGTTATTGGGTTTCTCGTTTCTAGTGGAACTAATACTCACTATTTTTTAGCTGTGGAATTTGATGGAATAATTGTTGCACAGAACATTATGTGACTGTAAATCTTTTCAATAAGACTCATTTAGTTCTCAACACGTCAAGTGCGCACATATGACTAAAATACCCTGGCACCCCCACCATAGGTTAGAGCGTGTGTGACTATTGGGTGGTGGTCGGTTTGTATTACATATATTTTCTAAATTAAAACATGGCCTCATAAGTTATTTCCATTTTACTTTAGTGGAGGCTTTAGAGTGCTTCATGTGAAAGGGATGGGGTCATGAATGCTATTCAGATGGGTCGTCTTTTTGGTTTATTGGATACATGTGCGTTATATTCTTTTTCCTGGTATATTATTTAATGTGGGAATGATCGTTGTTTTTCTTTTTTATTATGAATTCTTGGAATCAGTCTGCCAAAGACGAAGTTGCTTTGAATGGAGGTGGTGGATTGATTGCTAGACATGAACCACTGGAGAATGGAAGTGGTTTGTCTGCTGAAGCTTACCGTCGCCGGCATGAGATATCAGTTTCTGTGAGTTTCTTGGGCACTGCATATTCTGCATCATAATTACCCCTGCATGTTCCACACGTATCATTTCATGCATTATTTCGTTTTTGACATTTTGGATTGGTACATAGTATTGTATTACTTCTCTAATTTGATCTAATAAGGAAGATGAACCTTCTGCACTAGAAAAGAGTCTAAATCTAGTATCTCTTTTTATTATGGAAGTATAAAAGCTTAACCCAATTTTTTAGGTTCTATTGTTCACTGGCTCTTTTTTGTCAAATAATGTACTGGTTCTACTGAATTTTATTACCTATTTTTGGTATTTAAATAACTTACTTACGTAGCGTATGTAGTTTTGTATGGTCTATGCTGACTGAATGTTGTTAATAGAAACATCATGTGGGATTTATCTAGTACTGAGAGAAAGAAATGTCACTTGTAGAAGTCTGTTTTTTTATTTGTTTTTCTTGATGTGGACTAAAAGGATATTTAAACAACTATATTATTCTGTTTGGTCTCTTTTTTTTTTTTTTTCCTGTAAGTGGCTCCTGTCTTTCTCATTTGAAGTCCACTAGCTGAGGATTTTAATGAGAGAGGTAATGCACACTTCTACCTGATTTTTAATGGTTTAGTTTTTTTCCTGTTTTGTTTTAGGGAGACTCCGTTCCCCCACCATTCATGACTTTCGAAGCTACTGGTTTCCCTTCTGAGATTCTGAGAGAGGTATAATCTTTGGGGTTTTGCTTTTCACTTTTTATATGCATCTCTTAGTTGGCCTTATGCTGAAGTACCTGTGATGCTCGGACTTGGATACGAGGATCCGACACAGGTACGGATCCGAGTGTCGGATCCTTG
>LHUT01001378.1:11028-21854 GCA_001412135.1 Silene latifolia subsp. alba
ATAAGTTGAACTAAATGAAACTAAATCGAATAAAGTTGTGTGAAACGATAATGGGTTGAAATTAAGCCGGAAAAAAGACGCGGAAGTAGTAACACCAAAAACAAACGATAATTTGGGTAAAACGAATAGAAAAATTACCCCATGTTCTCTCTTGTTTCATCTGAGAAAAACAAACAACAATGGAGATTTTCTACTACCCGGGGCCGGTGTTGGGATCTTTAGCATCAATTTTCACTACAATTGATTTCACCAATTCCTTACTACATTCACCTCCTCCTTTACTCTCTCATCCCAGGTAATTTTATTTTTATTTTAATTAATTTTAACCTTCTTTTTTGTCATTTCAATTTTTCTTGCATTTCCGCCGTTTCGTTGCTGCAATAATTGATTGCGCTGGTGGCTCATTTATACAATAGGCGCTACATCCGAATCATCCTCCTCTATAGATTGTAATTATCCTAAAAAGTAAAGCGATCTGGGCTTAATGAACTACTAAGCCAAAACGCCTGTATACGTCTTACGGATTTACGGTCTTAGGTTTACCTTTAAATAGCAAAAGATATTTATGCATAAAATTATATTTTGGAAGTTTAAATTTGTTTGCAAAAAAACGTGTTTAATCCAACACTAGTCAAAGTTATATAGTACTAGTAATAATCCCATCACCTGGTTTATTGATGGTACCTTTATCGACATCAATTCATGAGTCAACAACACGGCCTTGAGTGTACAATAAACGCGTTGGCCAAGTGCTCAAAACAAAATTAAAGTGTAATGCATCCGAAACTACAATACTGATCAGCTAATTGCTAACCTCTCATTTGTTTCCCAATTCCTGTGGACACCCTTTTGATTCATCCTCTTCGTCACTCTCGTTACTCGGAAATAATGTACAAAGAAAGACTAATTGCAGCAACACATCAATTCTTGAATACCCGACTGGCCGGCCAATTTTATGTTCATAAGAAAATTCAACAGTATGATGCTTGCATAGTTTCCTCTCATTTCTTTCCAAATTCCTGGAAATTTCCTTGTTCACTTTATAAATAATGTGATTCTGAGTCGGAAATAGTACCAATCAATCTATCGTCCTCTTAACAACAATACTTCAGTCTATCGCATATTATTATCACATTTCACAAATCCACCAAATCAAGTAATCACATTTCACAATACTTCAGTCTAAATTTCCTTGTTCGCATATTATTATCACATTTCACAATACTTCAGTCTAAATACACCAAATCAAGTAATCTATATCAAAACCAAACACAAAACCTTCTATTAAGACTTAAGAGGGCAGAGTGAGAGGGCAAAATGGCAGAATCGCTGGTGATTGAGTTGCTTAAAACTATTGGGGAAAAAGTGGGTTCCGATGTATGGGGAAAAATAGTCGGTGCAGCTGACATTGATTCCCAAATAAAAGGGCTTCAGGAATACAAAAATACCATTGAAGCTGCACTTCTTGACGCATATTCACAGGAGTGCAGTCATTCTCAGCGAAACCTGCTCGAGAAGCTTGAACATGTTCTTGCCAAACTAATCGATTTCCAAGATGAAAAGGCTGTAAAAGCCAAGCAGAAACAACTCATGAGCGGAAATAAGTTCACCAAAGAGGTGCGCTTGTTCTGTTCTACTTCAAACCAACTTGCCTCACCTTTCAAGGATGCTGGTAAAATCAAGGATATTTCGGGAGAACTGAGTCGCATTCCAAGTCATGCCCAAATTGGAACCATCTTTAACTCTCCATCTTTGAACCAAACCCAAACATTGAGCAATGTATCAGGATCTTATATGAGTACTGATTTGGTAATTGGACGAGATGGAGACAGAGATAAAATGGTAGGCTTACTGTTAGACGACTCCGCTGCTGCTGGTGTACTCCCTGTTGCTTCCATTGTTGGGATGGGTGGAGTTGGAAAGACTACATTAGCTCAATATGTTTACAATGATGAAAGGATTAAAAAATATTTTGATTTGCAGCTTTGGGTTTTCGCCACCCAATATTTTAATGTCAAGGATGTGTTACGGCAGATGGTGACGTGTGCTACTGATAAAAAAGCTCTCAACTACGATATCGATCAGCTCAAACGGTGTCTATATCATGCAATTGCCGGGAAGAGGTTTCTGCTTGTTTTGGATGGTGTGTGGGAGGACAACCGTTTGAGAACAAAATGGAAAGAATTGACAGTCCTGCTTAGGGTCGGGGCTCAGGGAAGTCAAGTTCTCATTACCACACGTAGCAACACGGTTGCTAGAATTATTGGAACCCAAGACCCATTAATGGTTAGTGATTTAGGAGATGATGACTCTTTGCTCCTCTTTCGACATGTGGCTGTTACACAGTGGCATGAGCCAGGGGTGGAGGCTATCTTGAAACAGATTTCAGATATGTGTCCCAAAGTTCCCCTTATTATACAGGCAATTGGAAGCCTTTTAGCTGGGAAACCTACTGTCCAGGAATGGCAAGCATTTAGGAATGCTCAGCTTGCAAATTTTACATCATATGGCCGTGACGTCTTAGGCTCACTCAAACTCAGTTATGATCAATTAGGTACTAAGCTAAAACTATGTGTTCTATACTGCTCTCTGTTCCCAAAGGGATTTTTGTTCGCAAAAAGTTATCTCATTCCTCTTTGGATTGCCATGGGATATGTTGAGGGCGAGTATACCGACCAAAATCTAGAAAAGGTGGCTGAAGGTTATGTGTTGTGCTTGCTTAATCGAGGATTTTTCTACTCTGACGACAGGGATAGGTTTAAGTGCCCTGATGTTTTTTGGATGCACAACCTGATGCACGATTTAGTGCTGTCGATTGGTGGGTTCAAGTATAAAATGGCAGATTCAAATACAAATGAATTTGATGAGAGAGTTTGTCATGTATCATACCATTTTGCAGAAGAGGACCCTTCTTTGAAAGTCCCATCATCACTATTCAAAATCAAGCAGTTGAAATCGTTCCTTCTTCCTCTTCCATCACAAGGTTGGATTTCCTATTATAACACAGTTAGACTTTTCCCATTAATCGATATTTCTATATTCAGAATTCAGTCCTTGAGGGTACTGCGGATGCGTGCGGTAGGGATAAAAAAACTACCAAGATCACTAGGCAAACTGATCCACTTGAGGTATCTTGATTTTTCGCACAACTCTATCCGTAAACTCCCTGACTCAATTACACATCTAGTGAATCTATATTTTCTTGACCTATCCGACTGTTTGAGTCTTGAAGAGTTGCCGGAGGACATAAACAAGCTAATGATGCTGAGACACCTTTACCTCTCTGGTTGTGACAATCTGAGTCACATGCCCAAGGGATTGCGGAGTCTGACAGGTCTTGAAATACTAGACCATTTCATTGTGGGAAAACCAAGAACCTCTCTCACTCCGTGTGTATCCAAGACTAAGTTGGCTTGTGATCTGGCAGACCTAGGCTATCTTGATAATCTTAAGGGCGAGTTGAAAATCGTTTTGGGTGATCGATCAAATGATTTAGTGTCAGAAGCCAAAGCTGTAAATCTGGACAAGAAAGATATCACTGAGTTTACTATGGATTTTAGAGAGAGTAGAATAGAGGATGAGATGGTGCTAGAGAACCTCAAACCTGGCGCTCATCTAGAACACTTGTGTATAAAGAACTATGGAGGAAAGAGGTTGCCAAGTTGGATGGGAGAAGGAATCCATTGCTGGTTACCAAATGTTAAATCTATTTTTATAACTGATTGCAAAGAATACATAAATATTTGCTCCTTTGGAAGACTCCCTCATCTTGAGATACTAGTCTTAAAAAAATTGGATAAGGTGGAGTACATAGAAAATGATAGTAGCAACATGGTAGGTCTTGTAGAAGAGCACCCTTCCGTTCCCTTATTCCCGTCCCTTAGAAACCTCACCCTCTGGAACATACCTGAGTTGAAGGGGTGGTGGAATATGCCAGAGTCCGCTCAAGATCAGAGCCAGAATCAACTCCTGAAATTGATGCCTGCATTTCCCAGATTGGAGGAGGTGAAAATGGACATGGAGTTGGTGATTTCAATGGCCCAAGTGTTTCTACAAGGTATTTCTTCTTTACATACTCTCGTTGTTGGGAAACCCAACGATGTAGCAGAGCAAAGATGCGGTCCTTCAAATGTGAATGTGGGTGTTAAGCAGAGACAACCAGTCATCCTCCTCAAAAACTACCTTCCCACGCTCCGTCACCTATGTTTTTCCGATAAACAAATTGAACATCTTCCGGAGGAGTTTCGAGGTATGTCTTCTTTGATAAGCCTAAGGATATACACATGTAAAGCATTAGAGTCGATTCCAGAGTGGATTGACAGCCTCACCTCTCTAGAAAGCATTAGTATACATGAATGCCCAAGATTGAAATCGTTGCCGCACGAGATCAGCAACCTATCCAACTTGAATACACTAAGCCTTACACAATGCTCGAGGGAGCTTGCGGAGAGATGCGAATCACCATCAGGAGAAGACTGGCCCAAAATTCAACATATTCCCAACATTACCATTAAACCTGCTAAAAATGGGGAAAAATGAATTGAATCAGTCAAATGAAGAGCTAATCTCTATCCAAACGATTAACAAGAGTGGTGCTACTTGACGTGTTCATCAGCCGATCAGGTGGTTTGAGTATCTTTAGTCACAAACTCTCACTTTAGACGGACACTATCCGTTTAAAGCTGTAGACGGATAGTGTCCCTCTCATAAAATCTCATAAAATGAGAGTGAGTAGTACAAGTTGGTGGGGAATGAATACCCCTATTTGCCCGCCCACTTACCTTTTGCAAGAGGGGCAAAGCCCCAGGGGATTGTTTAGTAGTGTTGCATTTTTTTTCCTTATATTTTATGTTAAAAACTTGTTCACACTCTAGGAGTGGTGACGTGGTGTATTTGCATGAATAAGACAAGTTTGTCTCTACTTCTTAAGTATTATGCTTTTGTAAATATACCCTAAATGATCATTTTAAATTCAAGACAGATATATTCGTTTTAAATAATAATTTGTACTTTAGATTAAACTAAAGAATTTTAAGCAGTCTCATTTGTTTTGCCTGTCCATTATACCATTCGTCTTCATCACACAGAAGATTGAGATCACCTTTACTTAACTTCCCTATTTTACATAGTAGGCAGTGTTGGTGATACTTCTACTTTCTATCACTTTCACAATAATGATCAATACTCACGTTTTGTGAAAAAAAAAATGAATGTTTTTAAGGACTTTATTTCTCTTAAATCTCTTCTAAGGGACCACTTTTATTTGATGAAATTTGTGATTTAACAGAAATAAATTCAATGGGTAGTTTGGATTGGATTGGAGGGAGTAGTATTATTATATTGAGATATGAGCTTTTGGAGAGTTCATTTATATATAGGAATATTAACGAGGTAATTATCAATAAATTATTTGTGGAGAGACATGTTTTTTTCTCCACAAATTCGTACTTGTGACGGTTATAAGTTATGCCGGTACTCAGAATCGATTTAAATAAAGGTAAAAAGGAATTGAGGTTGTGAGATGTTTTAACTTAAGACGGTATAAGACTAGCTATACTTCTATTGTTTCTTATTGTTTGGACAAATTGACGTAGTATGAGATACTCGGTACATTACAAATTATAGAATAGCATCGTCTTACAATATAAATCAATTTGTTTATTAGTTAAATGCTCATTTGTTACTATAATGAGTTTTTTCATACTCAAAATTAAAAGAACTATCCTAAACCATAAAACGGGCTTAAATAACGTAAAGAATAGAAATTAAAATTAAAATTGATACAAGTAATTTCGTTAGTACGTAAAATTAAGGTTTTCTCTCTTGTACTCCTCAAGTTTTTACTTTTCTAAGTTGTACCCCTTTGTTTCACATAATGCTAGTTATACACTTCTACCCTTAACCTTCTCTAGTCATTCCCAAGCGTGACTAAAACATCCAAAAACGTCAATTTGCCCCGTTAACTGTCCACATGCTTTTTTTCTTTCTTTTTTATTTCACCTTCTCATGCACAAACATTCCCCCAATTTTTCATTATTTTCCCTCCAGTTTTCTAGTGATTCCTTCATTCTTCATCCTCTATTATACACCATCTTTTCCATTAATTCCTCCATTTTTCATCCTCTATTTCTTTCATTTATTTCTCCATTCTTCATCCTCCATTATATATCCTTTATTTATTTCATTTATTGTTCCTCTCATCATTTTCGGTCTCTCTCTCTCATTCCATTGTAACATGTCTTCTTCTAATAATTGGAGAAAGAATAACTCCATTGAAGATTGAGAAAGTAACTAAATCTGGAATTTTGAGATTGAAGATGGAGTTTGATGAAGTAATTATCTTTATGAAGTTTATATCCATGTTTATTGCTTTATTTTTATTCTTGTTGTACTAGTTGTAATCATTAAGATGTAATAGAAAAATTTCTAAATGCAAAATAATGCAAGATTTGGTTACAATGAATGGGAGAGAGACCGAAAATGATGAAAGGAACAATTAATTAAATTAAATAGAGAGTATATAATGGAGGATGAGTGGATGAATTAATTGAAGAAATAGAGAGTGAAGAATGGAGGAAATCATGGGGTGTATAACAGAGGATGAAGAAATGAAGAATGAAGGAATCAATGGAAAATTGGAGGGAAAATACTGAAAAATTGGGGGAATGTTTGTGCATGAGTAATGCCATGCTCTTTTGGATTTTAAGTTGCTGAACTAAACTTATAGGAGCTGAATTGAACTGAACTTATAAGAGTTGAATTGAACTAAATTTATAAGAACGGAACTGAATTTATAGAAGCTTAACTGAACTTATAAGAGCCTGATCTGAACTTATATGAGCTGAACTTATAGAATTCGAACTGAACTTATTAAAATTTTGCGTTTTATGTAAGTTAATTTTTTTTTTTTTAGATTTGCTATATTACGCCCCCTGTTTTATTTGTTATGCCCTCTATTTTTTCATTTATTCCTATTTTTCCCTTGAGCATTCAAATTAAATTAAGTAAATCTAATTATCGTTTTATCGCATATTGGTTACAAAGACGATTTTTATAATAAATACTTATCGTTTTATCGTAATGGAAAAAAAATGAAGTAACGAACTAACCATATTAATTAATAACAAAAATAATAACAGCGATTTTAAATTTGTTACTTTTTGCGATACAAACTTAAAATTTAAAATGACAAAAATAATTGACGATTAAGAACAAAAAAAACTTAAAACGGCCATAACTTTGCGCTCAGTTGTTCGTTTTTTACGATTTTTTTTTCAAATCGTTTATCTCGACGAGACGAATGCAATGGAAAAATAAAAAAATATTTTTACCTGGTCCAGTCGTGTGAAACACACGACCTGGCCATGGCCGTTTCATGTGGATTACACTGTTAAGAATATCATATTATCCAATCACAAGTCAAGCTCCTCCGGTCAACCTGCACAACCGATGCCTCCATCTTCTCCTTAATTATCACCTAGTTTAGTTAATTGTTATTAGTCAAATGTATTCTCCTTATTTGTAGTTCAGTTAGCTAGTTTATAGCATTTAGTTAGCTTAACCTATTTGTATATATACCGGACAATGTAACCTCAGAATTCATTAATTATAATCTCATTCAATCCTTTACATGGTATCACGAGTCTGTCGATCCTCACGATCATAAAACGATTCCCGGTCTTGTTCCTTGTACTCGTTACTCAGTCAATCCATCTCTTTCCTTTTTTTTTTTCGACCACCATGGCCCATACTCACCTTCAACTAGCCAACAACGCTGACCCAAATTCCCCTCTCACTCTTGTCACATTTTCCAATTGTGTCCAACTCAAAGATACGATGACATTCCGTCAATGGCGCTTTCAGGTGCGTGCCATCATGAACGGTCTCCAACTATTTTCCTACCTTGATGGTACAACCCCTACCCCACCCGAAACTCTCACTGTACAACCCGTACCTCCAGCCACCGAACCCACCATTAAACCCAATCCCGCTTATTCGACTTGGTATCGCTAAGACCAATTAATTCTCGGTGCCCTCACGGGTACCTTGGCTTCCCCTATTGCTGGTCTCATTGTAAATGATACCACGTCTCATGGTGCGTGGTCTACACTCAATCGTACCTTTGCTAATTCTTCCCGTGGTCATCGTCTCCAAATCAAAGATCGCCTTGACAGCATTACTCATACTGATGACATGAGTATCACTGAATATATGACGGCCATTAAGGCTTGCACTGACGATCTCACTCAACTTGACCACCCCATGGACATTGATGATATCACCGCAAAAATCCTCAATGGTCTTAACCCGTCCAAATATGGCTCTGTTATTGATGCGGTTCGTGCCCACGATGCTCCGATTACTTTTGAATCCCTTCATGAAAAATTAATACTACATGAATTACGCCTCAAAAATACACCACCCGTCTCCACCAATTTTCAACCCTCTGCCTATGCCGCTACTCATTCCCGTCACCAATATCAAAATCGTTCCTCTTCCTCCTATCACAAATCCCCTTCCATGACCCCTGCCTCATCCAATATTCAGCCTACCAACGATCAGACCTCCTATTCCAAGCCGTATCGTGGTCATTGTCACTTTTGTGATGCAGTCGGTCACGTTGCATCCAACTGTCGCCTTCTTCAAAGGCTTTATCCGAACGTTGTCCCCCCCGGTCAGCAACGAGGCCCTCGTCCTCAAGCCAATACCGTCACTCCCAACACTGCTCCTCCTCCTCGTTCTTGTGGACAGCTGCGCCTCCCATCATATTACCGATGACCTAAACACGCTCTCCCTTCATCAAGCTTATGATGGGCCGGACGATCTTCTTATAGCTGATGGCTCTCCTCTTGAAATTAGTCACACTGGTTCTTTCACTCTTCCTTCACCCTCTCGTTTACTTCATTTTTCTAATGTTTTAGTTGTTCCCAAAATTTCTCGTCGCTTATTTTCCGTTTCACAATTCTGCCATGACAATAATGCAATTGCTAAATTCTCACCCACTTCTTTTTTCATTCATGACATTCAGACGGAAGCGGTCCTTCTTCAAGGGCAACTCATTGATGGCATGTATGTTTGGAATCCTCCTAATCCGCCTCACGCTCAGCTTGCAATTGCTCCCGGTCATTCTTCATGGCATCATCGCTTCGGACACCCTTCGAATAAAATTATGCAGCTTTTAATTTCTAAGTTTCAATTACGCATTTCTCATTTCGATTCTTGTATCTCGTGTCATATAAATAAGAGCCATAAGCTCCCTTTCGAAGAGTCCTTGCTTAAATCGTCTGCTCCATTAGATTTAATTTATTCGGATTTATGGACATCACCTATTCTTTCCAATGATTCCTTTAAATATTATGTGGTGTTTTTTTTATCATTTTACTCATTATATATGGTTTTATCCTCTTAAACGAAAATCCGACACTGCCTCTACCTTTGTCAAATTCCGTGCCATAATTGAAAAATACTTCAACAAACCAATCCGTCAGTTTTATTCCGACAATGGTGGTGAATTTGTTAAAATGACTCAAAATCTCCACATTAACGGCATCAATCATCTTACGCCTCCCCCTCACACACCGTAACACAATGGTTTCGCTGAACGACGACACCGTCACATTGTTGAGACGGGTCTCTCATTACTCACTCATGCTCAAATTCCGGTCTCTTTCTGGCCTCGCGCCTTCTCCACAGTCGTCTATCTCATCAACCGCCTTCCAACTCCTACCTTTCAAAACCGTTCCCTTTACTCCACGTTATTCCATAGCGAACCCAATATTCACAAGTTACATAGCTTCGGTTGTCTTTGTTTCCTTTGGTTACGTCCTTACACTTCTCATAAACTCGACCCTCGCTCTATTCAATGTGTTTTCCTTGGTTATTCTCACACTCAAAGCTCATACTTGTGTCTTGATCCGCTCACTTCTCGTATTTACACCTCTCGACATGTGCGTTTTCTTGATGATACATTCCCTTATCCTACCCTTCTTAAAATCACTCCATCAGCTCCACCATTAACTCCGTCTGATTGGTGCCCTCTCGTCATTCCTCTTCTCTCTGCCAACCCGTCCTCTCCTCTGTCCAACCCGTTCAGCTCCAACCCGTCATCTCCTCAACCTAACCCGTCAACCTCACCCCCTGTTTCCTCTGCCTCTGTTCCAACGCCCACTGCCCAGCCTTCATCTACACTCCCCTCCACTGATTCCTCTTCCTTTCCTTCATCCGACCCTACCACAACATCTAATCCCGTGGTTCCCTCCTCTGCTCCCATTCATGTTACTCGCCTTTCCAATAATATTCGAAAGCCCAATCCCAAATACGCAAAATTGTCCACTGTTCCTTCAACCTATGTCACCCCGACTATTGTGAAGCAAGCTCTTATTGATCCTCGTTGGAGAGCTGCTATGCAGGAAGAATACGATGCCTTAATCCGCAACTCCACCTGGACCCTAGTTCCTCCTGACCAAGCCCGAAATATTATTGGTTGTAAATGGGTCTTCCGCATAAAATAGGAACTGAACTAAATTTATAAGAACTGAACTGAACTTATAGGAACTGAACTGAATTTAAAGATGATGATTTTAAGTTCAAAAGAATAGGGCCTAAGTGAAATAAAAAAAAAAGAGAAAAAAAATCAATGTTGGTAGCCATGGTTGACAATAAATGGCCCAATTTAATGTTTTTGTCTGTTTTAATCACGTTTGGGAATAGGGTGAATAATCCATTGATTTTTTTTCCCCTATATCTCCCACTAAATTAGTGGGGGACAGTCTCTCATAAGACCACTAGATGTAGGGCTGTTTACTCAGTGGTCCGGACCAAAGACC
>LHUT01001380.1:0-12367 GCA_001412135.1 Silene latifolia subsp. alba
GGCCTTTGTGGATCCCTAAACAATAACATTCGAGCTACTGATTTAGAAGTTCACTGATCATCGTTTCATCTTTTTTTTTTTCTTTTCTGTTGTAGGATTATTATTTATTACTCCCTCTGTCCCGGTCATTTGTTGTCATATTTCATTTTGGGATGTCTCAGTGAAATGGCCTTTGTGGATCCCTAAACAATAAGTCAATAACATGCGAGTTACTGATTTAGAATTTCACTGATTTCATCGTTTCATCTTTGTTTCTGTATTTGAAGTTGATGAATAAAATTGTAAATTGTTTAGATCATGCAACCATGATACGCCAGACAAAGGAGTTTTTCCTGAGAACGATCCAAGTAAGGCCAAGCTATTGGAAGCACTATGCCATTCTCAAACTCTAGCCAGGGAAGCAGAGAGGGCTGCACAGCAAGCCTACACCGAGAAAGAACATATTCTAAAGCTTTTTTTTAAACAAGCTTCTCAGCTTTTTGCTTATAAGCAGTGGTTCAAATTACTACAATTGGAAAACACCCTTGCTCAAACCGGTAACAACAGCTCATCCTCTTCAATCGTCTTCCCTGATCTTATCCCACTACTTCCCAAGAAACCTCAAAAATCGCGTAAAAACTGGCAGAAGTCCTCTAGAGGAAAGAGGCGCAAGAGAGGTTCGCAAGAAAATGATATAGGTAAATTTGCTGTTGTTTTTGCTGTGGGTTTCACTCTCGTTGGTGCGGGATTGATTTTGGGTTGGACAGTCGGTTGGTTGCTGCCCACTTTTTAGGCTGTGCCTGTCATCACCTGATTCTGAACGTTCTTGAACAAGCTGCGTTGCGAGTCTTGCTTTGTTGTCGTGTTACAGAATGTAAGTTTAATTAGGCGGTCTTTGGTTCCGTTCGTGTATGTACAAAGAATGTGCTGTAAATATGTGTATATTTATGTTGGAACATTTTGTCTATTTCCTTCTTTGTTCATTAATCGCTTTGTCGAAGTTATCATAACTCGAGGTTTTATGTTCAAGCACCGACGACACAGTTGCGCTAAAACTTATAGAGGGATAGTTTTGCTGCCTCTATGCGCTCTTATTGACTCGAATCTGCACTAAACCGGTTCATGAAAATTAAAACATGCAATGCACAATAGTAAGATGCAAAAGCTAAAGATGTCCATTGTTGAAAACCAAAATACTCTGTAGCTAAGTAAAAATAATAGGAAATTAAGACTTATTTTATTCTATCGGGGATCAAGCACCGTCCCAATAAAAAGAACAGCACCCGAAACATCTTCCCTGATCACAAACATAAACGGGTGATCGGCCACAAAGTTTATTGGAGGCGGCAGCGGGTAATGACTTGAAGCTTCGACAAAATGCATTTGAGTGACAGCTGCAGCCTCCGTCCCACATTCATTAGTTTCAACAAAGCACTTCTGAGATATATCACTTACATAGATCGGGTTAGTGATGTCAATCATTCCTGAAAAATCCTTACAGGTTTCTTTAAATGGTAATAACAAGCCCAATTCTTTCATAGGTTCTTTAAGGGAAAGGTCGCATTCAAATTTGAATTTCGGGATTGAAAGATGAGTGATTGGAGAAAACTCGAACTTGTTGAACAAATTTGCGTCAAGTTTGATCTCATTCATGAGATTTGGTAACCCGTTTTTCTCACGCGGAAGAAAGACATACAATGAGAATTCCTTCACCACATCCGAGTATTTCCCTGTTTTGTA
This sequence comes from Silene latifolia subsp. alba, assembly GCA_001412135.1. Taxonomy (NCBI): domain Eukaryota; kingdom Viridiplantae; phylum Streptophyta; class Magnoliopsida; order Caryophyllales; family Caryophyllaceae; genus Silene; species Silene latifolia. The sequence goes on from LHUT01001380.1 coordinate 1,720, forward strand.
TGGCATTTTTAGAACCTGACAACTATCAGACGTTTGATACTTGAAGTACTTGTGCCAGTGGTTCATCATGGGAACTCGAATTTTGTCGCCATTGAGAAGATTAAAGTCGTCATCTTTTGTATTTTCCGACTTGAAATATTTAGGCCAGTTTCCTTTGAAATATAATGCATTACCCAAAATTAGAAGTGTGTCGGAATTAATATTGTCTTTGGAAAGAAGCTGTTTGATCAACCCTTTTGTTTCTTGTTCAGCCCATGAGTTTACCTCAACAACTACTTGATCAACCTTTAAAAATAGAAAATTAAACTTGTTAGGGTCAAAATTAAAGTAATTAGAGCGATATAAGGTTGTTATCAAACAATTTATTAAGATCTATGAGCACTTAGATCGAGTTATAAGTTACCAAACTTCTCGAGTTATTTTGACTACAACAATGTTAATATTCATGAAAGAGACCTGGCAAACGGGTCAGGTTAAAATCAAGTCAATTTGGGTTGTTAAGATTTGCAAGAATTCGGGCTGGTCGATCGAATCATTTCGTGTTAGGGTCCATTTTTCGGGTGGTCTGTTGCCAAGTTATTTGGGGCTAACGGTAAGCCTACGTTTATAAACATTCGGATTGTATTGAATAGGGCCAATTCAATTCAAATCTCGGGTAAGAATCGAATTCTCACAATTTGATCGTTTTAGTTATGCCAGATCTAGTAGTTTTACTATTCTAGTTGTCCTACTCCAATCGAAGCCTTATAAAACAAGATTGAATAAGAAAAGAAAAAATAAAAATCTTTTTACTTTCTGTTTTCAGAAAAAAAAAAACTTTTTACTTTCTCATGCTTTACCCCGTATACCCAAAATTAAAACCCTAGGTGCATTGTAAAAAACTTTTCTCAAAGAATAAAAAACATTAATAAAAACGTAAAATATTGCCGTACCTGGTTAACGAAATCAACAGCCCTAACATCCGCCTTATGAACATCCTTCAAGACGTTCTGAAAGTCCGTCTTCAACGAGAACCGTTGATTCAACCACAACCCATTAACAAACGATATTTTCGATGCATCTTCATAGGCGCCATCATGGGTTACCTCGAGAATGGCTCGTAATTTACTTGCCGCGGTGTTTAATTCGCTTACGTCGCTATATCCAAGCAGCGTAAGTAACTGGTCTAGCGTCGAATTCTCCACTCCTAGGGCTAGGATGCTAAGGATTGCGTCGATCGACGCCGGCGAGCAAACCATGCTCTTGTTATTTGACAAATTTTGTTGAATTACATGTGTAGCAACTTGTAAAGAAAAGTTTGTTGTTACGGCTTGCTTGGTAATTTCGGTTTCACGTGTACTACTCGTGATTCTTTGGTATTGATCAGGAGTATCCTCTATCAAAAACTGGGATAATTGCCTTCGAGATACCGAAGACAATTTAATGGGTTGACCCCTCTCAAGTTTGACTTTTACATTTATTAGAGTCGGGAACTGAACCCTTGACCATTTGTTTAAGGGCAATAGATGAGAGCTCTTATAACTCACACCAGCCAAATTTGGTCGTATACCAATGCTACCCGCCAAATTCACACCAGCCAAATTTGGTCGTGCACCAATGCTGAACATCTTGAAGTAATTGAGATTTTTTTTTAAAATTTTTGATTGGTATGTTTTTATGTACGCAATATGGACTTATATAGTTTCGATCTTTTATGTCATGATGATTTTTTAGAATATTTTGGAATATTTTTAGAATAGTTTGTTAAATAATATTATTGTGATTATGGAATATGATTGAAGTTTTAAATAAGAAATATTCCCTCCATTTTCCTATTTTCACCCCATTTGCCTTCTGGAGGTCAAAAAGTTTCCGAACTTTGACCGTCAATAAATTGGAGAATAAAACCTACTTATGTATAAACTAAAACATTTACAATTAATATCAAGATATCTTTCATGAAAAAAAATTCAAGAAAAAAATAACATATAAACATCGAAAAATACGGTATAAGTGACATCTTGGAGACCGCAATAAAGCAAATGGGGTAAAAATAGGAAGGTTTTTCTAACATGTGTCCTAAGGGCACATGATAAGAAATTAAGTAGGGAAATATTTTCAACATTATATCACTAATTATGGTAAATATGAGTTTTAAATCTAATTTGTGATGATATAATCTCAACAAACTTTCTCTACTTAACTTCTTATCATGTGCCCTAAGGGCACATGTTAGAAAATCCGAAATAGGAAAATGGAGTATAGTTTTTTTTTTTTTTTGGTACGTATGAGGGGCAAAGCCCCGAAGAATACAAAGCAACTACGGCATAACTAGACGAGGGAAGGCAACTCCTAGCACATCCTCACGAAGAATTGTCCGGAGCTCGTCAGGGGGATAATCGAAATATTTCGTAAATGTCGAAGAAGTAACTCCAACATTTGCTAGCCAATCTGCAGCTCGGTTGGCCTCACGAAACACATGTTCCACTTCAACATTCCATCCCGTCATGTTTTTAAGCTCCTGGCATCGTACCACTAGCGGCCTTAAACTCCCACTCGTGAGCTGATCTTCACGTATTAGCTTCACACATGACAAATTATCCATGTGCACTATAACTTTAGTGATACCCATAGCTCGAGCTCGTTCCAAACCCTCCACAACAGCTCTCATTTCAGCCCGCATAGAAGTACAAAACCCACAGGAGAAAGTGAAGGCAGACATAAAGTTACCAGTATCGTCGCGCAAAATCCCTCCACATCCTGCCGGTCCTGGGTTTCCTTGCGAAGCTCCATCCGTGTTAAGTAAGACCCACCCAAAAGGAGGAGGGTTCCACCTAATATACCGTTCAACTCGAGAAGTGCCCGGACTTTGTATAAAAAGAGAAAAAGGGTCGAAAGCTCTGGATGAGGTTTCGAACTGTTGGTGCAAAAAACGTATAGGATCGGTCGGGTTTTCATCTGCTCGTCCGTATACTACATTGTTCCTCCATCGCCACAACCACCAACACGTTATGGCGAATTTCATTGACCAGTTTGGAGATGATTGCGATGAACCATTGCTTGCATTTTTCGAAATCCAATGATGAAATTGGTCCGTGTAAAATTCCATAGAGTTTGCATAATCACCAATTTGTGACCATATTTCGCTTGACACTGGACATTGGCGTAGTACATGATCCGTCGTTTCGTCTTCCTCATTACATCTCGGGCAGATTGGGTCGTCTGCAAGGCCTCGACGGACTCGGTTATAATTAGTCATGATACGATCATGGGCCGATAACCAAATGAAGAAACGAATACGCTCAGGGCCGGCCCATAGGGGTGTTTGCTGGGTCAAGTGACAAGGGCCCAAGTCTAGAAGGGGCCCATGAGAACGGAATTAGAAGTCCGTTATATAGGCTATAGCTTGAAGCCTTTTGTCAAATAAAATTTACTACATATAAAAAGCAGAGCAAGGGAAGTGTCGGGTGGTTTTGCATCTTACCAAGTAATAAGTTGCGTTGTTGTTTCGTTTATTGAATTTTATTAGTACTAGTATTTTTACAAAATCGGGGCCCCATTTTATAATTTTGCCTAGGGCCTCAATATGTTTAGGACCGGCCCTGAATACGCTGCTGTACCGGTAACTTCCATATAAGATGCCAGGCTGTTGAATTCTCGGTCTGAGTATTTTCATAGGATTTGAGTATGACAAGAGCCGATTTAATAGAGAAACGGCCATAAGTCGTTCCATTCCAGTAAAGTGTATCTTCCAAATACGGTTCAGGGGACAGTGTATGAGCTGCTATTTTTTGGAGTTCCTCTTGAGGTAAATAATTTGAAAAAATGTCCCATTTCCATCCTGAACATTCATCCCACATTTCGCTCACAGTCGCGCCAAGAAGAGACTCGGGAATGGGCTCCAGAACCTTGTCAGATAAACACCCTTTATCAACCCATTTCCATCCTGAACCTTCTATCAAAATATTCATAACCCATCTCCAACTTAATTAAATAATAAACAATTCCGGCCTAGAACACAATAACGTGTTATCTCTAATCACTAAAATTTAGGAGAGACGGTCTTTCAATTAGTCACTGAGAGACCAGTCTTTGATACCCTTTTATTTGTATTTCGTTACCCTTTTGTTGTTAATTGTGACATAGTAATTTCGTATCTATTTACCTAATAAATATACTTATTTTATCTTTAATCGTGATTTGTACCTATTTTATTACCTTTATTACCACATTTTCTAAAAATTCTAAAATTATCTCTCAATAAGCTTATTGAGAGACCGTCTTTCAGGAGACCTACTTAGTTACACTAAGGTCTTGCCTGGAATCCATGGAATAATTCGGGGATAAATTTTAATTGGGTGATAATTACGGGAGAATTTAATTACTTGGGTAATGAGTTCATTGATGATAGGTTTGACATAAATGTAATGATTACTAAGTAAATGTTTTACTCCCTTAATCATTAACCAGGGGAGAGGGTGTGTAATGTATTACTCTTTCAGGAGGTGAATAATTATCCTAATGTCAAACATATAAAATGCACCATAACTATTACTCCCATATATTCATTTCACTCCTTTTACCCTGAATCGAAGCAAGCCCTAAAACTTAGGATCGAGAAATGATCTTTCAATAAGTTATTGAGAGACTAGTCTACTTTGATACCCTTTTATTTGTATTTCGTTATCCTTTTGTTGTTAATTGTGACATATTAATTTCGTACCTATTTACTTAATAAATGTACCTATTTTATCTTTAATCGAGATTTGTACCTATTTTATAGCCTTTATTACCGCATTTTCTTAAAATTGTAAAATAAATTTATTGAGACACCATCTCTCAGAAGACCTATCCACATCCAAAAGTTATTTTGTTTTAGGCGGAATTACTTTACAGTTTTATCTTTCTATACGAGTAATATTTTAGGAAGTTGTTATGATTTATGAAGATTTGATAAGATTATATTTCCTATTAAATATCTTATTCAATAATTATAATAATATTATTAAACAAACTATCCGAAAAATCTTCCAAACATTCGAAAATATTCCAAAAAATCAACGTGAGTTAACAAACTATATAAGTCTTTATTCCGCTCATAAAAACATAGCTATCAAAAATAAAAATAAAAATTCAATTACTTCAACAACATCAACATGCGTACTAATCTCAATAAACGTAAAACCAAAGTTGGCAAGCAAACCATAAAAAAAGATCGCAAAAAAGATGTAGAAGAAGAAGAAGAATATGTAACAACAAACTTCTCTTTAAAAATCGCTACACATGTAATTCAACAAAATTTGTCAAATAACAAGAGTATAATTTGTTCGCCGGTGTCGATCGATGCGATTCTTAGCATCCTAGCCCTCGGAGTCGAGAATTCGACGCTAGACCAATTACTTACTCTACTAGGCCATGGCGACGTGAGTGGATTGAACACCACGACACGTAAATTATGTGCCATTCTTAAGGTTACGCATGATGACGATGAAGATGCACCCAAGATATCGTTTGTTAATGGGTTGTGGTTGAATCAACGGTTCTCGTTGAAGGCGGACTTTCAGAAAGTCTTGAAGGATGTTCATAAGACTGATGCTAGGGTTGTCGATTTCGTTAATCAGGTACGACAGTAATTTTACATTTGTTTACTTTTTTATACTATTTTTTTAAATTAAATTTAAATAAATAATTAGAACTGGGTTTGTTTATGGTTGGATGAACTACATTGCGGATATTGACCCCCCAAAAAAGGAACGGTAGGTATACCTAGACCGTGAACCGCCAACCATCACACTAAAAAATAGGTTCGATCTATGGTCACGTTGTGCTCCAAAAATGATCTACTAAAATGAATTGGGACGGAGGCCGGGATTATATTTTTAAAATGAATTGTGTTCTTTTTATACTATATCGGGTTTTATTCAGATTCGGTCCTTGTATCTCTCCCATGAATTTTAACCGTGCTGTATTCTCTAGAATTTCTAGAACTTTGATCATTAAGTTAGAACAATCCCTTACAAGTTGATCTAAGTAGCCATATGTCGCCCTTCATCACATTACTTTTTACACTAACAAACTTAATTTTATGTTTTTAAAGGCGGACAAAGTAGTTAATGAGGTAAACTCATGGGCTGAACAAGAAACAAAAGGATTGATCAAACAAGTTCTTTCCAGAAGCAATATTAATTCCGACACGCTTCTATTTTTGGGTAATGCATTGTATTTTAAAGGAAATTGGAATAAATATTTTAAGTCAAAAAATACAGAAGATGATGACTTTAATCTTCTCAATGGCGATAAAATTCAAGTTCCCATGATGAACCAATGGCACGAGTACTTTGAGTATCGAGCATCAGATAGTTGTCAGGTTCTAAAGATGCCATACAAAGTAGGGAAATACACGGACAGTGATGACGGAGATGATGAAGAAGAAGATAATGAGACGAAGGAATTCTCAATGTATGTCTTTCTCCCGCGTGAGAAGAACGGATTACCAAATCTCATGAATGAGATCAAAATTGATGCAAATTTGTTCAACAAGATCAAGTTTGTCAAAATCACTCATCTTTCAATCCCGAAATTCAAATTTGAATGCGATGTTGCCCTCAAAGAGCCTATGAAACAATTGGGCTTGTTATTGCCATTTGAAGAAACCTGTAAGGATTTTTCAGGAATGACGGATGTCACTGAACCGATCTATGTAAGTGATATATCCCAGAAGTGCTTTGTTGAAACTAATGAACGTGGGACGGTTGCTGTAGCTGTCACTCGTATGGGACTTGCTACCCAAGCTGCACGAATTACTAAACCCCCTCCACCTCCAATAAACTTTGTGGCCGATCACCCATTTATGTTTGTGATCAGAGAAGATGTTTCGGGTGCCGTACTTTTTGTTGGGACGGTGCTTGATCCCCGATAGAGTAAAACAAGTCCTAATTTTCTAGTCTTCTTTAGTTTCTTTATTTTCATGCATAATAATAAAATATCTATTATTTCTTTATTTTCATGTATAAATATCCCGGATTGTCGAATATGCTTCTGTTCCAACATCACACATTACAATTTCATTAACATATTCGATAATCATCAATAATCATAGCATAACATTCATTTACGTATTGATTTAGTGCGTCTCACAAGCTCGGAACAACGAATATGCTTCGTCGGCTCCTACATTCACATATTACAATTCCATAAATTAACAACCTAGAATTCATTGAAATACTACTCGATGTTGTCATCAATTCAGCTAAATAATTCCGATTCGTGATTTTAATATTACTATTCAGCTAACATGAATTAAGATCAAATCAATTAATATTCGACATACATATTACAACAGACTTTACCTCATTCTGAGAGATGAGTAGGTCTTCTAAGAGACGGTCTCTCAATAAGCTTATTGAGAGATTATTTTACAATTTTAAGAAAAAGAATTGAGAGTTTTTTTAGTATTCTACTCTATAGATATTAAAAAATTTATTTTATTAATGAACTTACTAAAGTCGCCCTACACAAATATTAGTGAATAAAAATCCTTCCACGAGTAATTAATTATCTCTTATAATGCACCATCAATGCCAATCGATGATTATAATACACGGTTTTCGAGATTATCCGAATTTCGTCCGTGATTGGTTTAGTGCACACCGACAGACTCATATTCCATCCGTTGCTCTGCAAAATTTTTTGATGCTGCTTTGTCTGACATTAGAAACTGTCCGTGTGATTTACGGACATTTTTGTTCGGGGATCCTGAAATCCCGAAAACCGTGTATATATTACTTCATTTTGAGCCGTTCGGGATGTTTTACTAGGTCGTGTTTCTATTTTTCCTCATTTTTCTACCACGTGTCCAGGGGCGCTTCAGAAGTTATCATATTCAATTTAAGCACCATATAACAAGTATAAAACAAATTTCAATTAATATCCAATTATCGTCAAAGACTGGTTTGTCACACATCGACACTCTCAAATGTCATCCTTTTTTCCGTACAATTTGTGAAGTTGCTTTAACTGATGTCAGAAACCCTCCGTGGGATTTACGGACATTAGACGTACTAAATGTTGCGCTATAACTTACAGAGGAACAGTTTTGCCGCCTCTATGCTCGCATTTACTCGAATCTGCACTAAAACGGTTCATGAAAAATAAAAAAAACATGCAATGCACAATAGTAAGATGCAAAAGCTAAAGATGTCCATTGTTGAAGAAGCAAAATACTTTGTAGCTAAGTACAATTAATAGAAAATTAGGACTTATTTTATTCTATCGGGGATCAAGCACCGTCCCAATAAAAAGAATAGCACCCGAAACATCTTCCCTGATAACAAACATAAATGGGTGATCGGCTACAAAGTTTATTGGAGGAGGAGGCGGTTTTGTAATTCTTGCACATTGGATACTAATTCTCATCCGAGTGACAGCGGAAGCCACCGTCCCACGTTCATTAGTTTCAACAAAGCACTTCTGGGATATATCACTTACATAGATCGGTTCAGTGACATCCGTCATTCCTGAAAAATCCTTACAGGTTTCTTCAAAGGGTAATAACAAACCCAATTCTTTCATAGGCTCTTTGAGGGAAAGATCGCATTCAAATTTGAATTTCGGGATTGAAACATGAGTGATTTTGACAAACTTGATCTTCTTGAACAAATTTGCATCAATTTTGATCTCATTCATGAGATTCGGTAACCCGTTCTTATCACGCGGGAGAAACACATACATTGAGAATTCCTTCGTCTCATCTTCTTCTTCATCATCTTCGTCGTCACTGTCCATGTATTTCCCTACTTTGTATGGCATCTTTAAAACCTGACAACTATCTGATGCTCGATACTCGAAGTACTGGTGCCTTTGGTTCATCATGGGAACTTGAATTTTATCGCCATTGAGAAGATTAAAGTCGTCATCTTTTGTATTTTCCGACTTAAAATATTTATCCCAATTTCCTTTAAAATACAATGCATTACCCAAAAATAAAAGAGTGTCATCCTTAATTTCGCTTCTGGAAAGAACGCGTTTGATCAATCCTTTTGTTTCTTCTTCAGCCCATGAATTTACCTCATTAACTACTTGATCCACCTTTAAAAACAAAAAATTAAATTTGTAAGTCTAAAAATTAATGTGATTAAGAGCAATACATGGATTTAAATTTCATTCGATTTAAATTTTTATTTCTTTAATCAAAATACAATTAGTAAGTAGAAACATGAAAAATATAGATATCGTCCATTCATTACATAGGATCAATATAGTTCTAATGATTTATTTAGATTTAAATTAAAAAATATTTTACAACGAATAAAAAAGTAAACAAATGTAAAATTACTATCGTACCTGATTAACGAAATCGACAACCCTAGCATCAGTCTTATGAACATCCTTCAAGACTTTCTGAAAGTCCGCCTTCAACGAGAACCGTTGATTCAACCACAACCCATTAACAAACGATATCTTCGGTGCATCTTCATCCTCATCATGGGTTACCTTAAGAATTGCACGTAATTTACTTGCCGCGGTGTTTAATTCGTTCACGTCGCCATGTCCTAGTAGAGTAAGTAATTGGTCTAGCGTCGAATTCTCGACTCCGAGGGCTAGGATGCTAAGAATAGCATCGATCGACACCGGCGAACAAATTATGCTCTTGTTATTTGACAAATTTTGTTGAATTACATGTGTAGCGACTTGTAAAGAGAAGTTTGTTGTTACATATTCTTCTTCTACATCTTTTTTGCGATCTTTTTGTACGGTTTGCTTGACAACTTTGGTTTTACGTTTATTGAGATTAGTACGCATGTTGGATTTATTGAAGTAATTGAATTTTTTATTTTTATTTTGTTAGAAAAACCCTTGTTTTATGAGCGGAATGAAGACTTATATAGTTTTTTAAGTCACGGTGATTTTTTGGATTATTTTCGAATATTTGGAAGATTTTTCGAATAGTTTGTTAAATAATATTATTATAATTATGGAATAAGATATTTAATAGGGAATATAATCTTATCAAATCTTCATAAATCATACAACTTCCTACTCTATAGATATTAAAAGAATTTAAAAATGAACTTATGTAAAATCGCCCTACACAAATATTAGTGCATAAAAATCCTTCGTCGAGTAATTACTTATGTCTTATAAAGCACTATCAATGCCAATCGATGATTATAATAAACGGTTTCGGGATTTTCCGAATTTCGTCTGTGACTGGTTTAATGCAGACTTACAGCCTCAAATTTCATCCGTTGCTCCGCATATTTTTTGATGTTGCTTTGTTTGACATAAGAAACTGTCCGTGTGATTTACGTACATTTTTGTTCCGAGAACCTGAAATCCCGAAAACCGTTTATACATTATACTCCATTTTGAGTCGTTCGGGATGTTGTACTAGGTCGTGTTTCTATTTTTCCTCATTTTTTTACCACGTTTTCAGAATCGTTTCAGGAGTTATCATATTCAACTAGTTTTGGAGCCCGTGAAAATCACGGGATCGTTAATAATTGATTGTGTTTAAGTGTTTAATTTGTGAATAACTTATATGGAGTAGTCCCCCTCTCAATCATTTGTTTAATTTTAATTAAAAAACCACTCACAAATAATTAAAAAAAAAAAGTAAATAAATAAACACGACTGGGGGAACGGTATTTTAAAACAAAAGTTTAATACA
>LHUT01001381.1:0-15897 GCA_001412135.1 Silene latifolia subsp. alba
CACATGTAATTGAACCTAAATTCCAACTTTGACATCAATTGTTTATTAAATTAATTGTTCACCGACTTAGTCTAATCTTCACATGTTAGGATTAAAACTTGGATGTTGCATTGCATGCATATAATCGACAATATATCGAGTATAGATAATTTCCCTAATCATTAGTAGAGGCCGCTATCGAGGCGGGCGGGATTAGGTGTTCGATCAAAAGAGCTTCCTAATACGTACCCTCACCCCTTACTCCAGATCTCTGTGAACATCCGTGTTCATTGGCATCCACGAGAGTCATTCTAGACATAGAATGCTAAGGGTAACGAGTTCTTGGTGTTCATGTCACTACTTTGTGTCTTGACATGGCACGAGGTATTCGAACGGTTTCCAATTTTCCACAATAAATTGGTGGCGACTCCACAAATGCAAACGCTTGTTCTCCTCCCAGGCGCCCTCGTGGGCCCGCGTCCACAGCATTCAGGAGAATGGTGACCTCATAGCTACAACAACTGAAGCTGTTGTCGATGTGCATGTTCAGGGTGTAGCTGATTTTATTCCTATTATGCAACATATTCATAATATCGAGGAAGGAAGGGGCATGGAGGTGGATCTGGAGATGCCACCAGCCCCTATGATGCCTCCAAATGTCTCTGCTGCTATCAATAATGCGGAACAACCTGTACATGGGCCAGATTTAAATTTGGCTTTGCATAATGGGTATCTAAATACAAATGGGGACATTCAAATTCTAATTTCAGTCCCTGTTACTTTACAAGCCGTCCCGCATGCTGATGATGATGATATCATTCCTCCTAATGATAATATTTTGGGTAATAATGCTGACTTGATTGAACAGGAGGTTACTATCACCTTACCAAATAAAGGACATCCGCACCAACAGGATATGGATCCACCGGGTAATGACACGAATCAGGGTGGGCATGCTCAGTGGCCTCATGGTGACCCGTATAATGTGTATCGTGGACAAGGTGAGTTCGAATATCCTTTTAATGAAAATGATTTTATTTTAAACTCAATTCGAATACGGGTTCAACCGGAACCTCATAGAGCTTTCCTTGAAAATGATGCTCGAGGTTATGAGCAATATTTGGACGCACCAGCGTTTTTACCGGTTATGTATCATGATCCTATGGTAAATAATGTGAATCCTATGGATTCGAATGAACCGGATCCTTTTGTTCCTGAGAACTCTTCAAATGGTAGTGATGCATCGACTCCTGAATGGCCCTTATTTTCCTCGAGTTCTGACACTATTGCAGCTGTTCTTCCATCTTCTAGTTATTCTAATTATGATGATGAGCTATTTCATGATGCCGTTTATGATTTAGCTGTTCTGCTTAATTCTAGAGATCCTGCTGGTTCTTTTGAGAGTGAAGGAATTCTAATATCTTCACAACCTCCTCGTGTGTCCAATGATATTCTTCTAAATGCACATGATTTTCCTACTGGTATACCCTCCTCATCTTTGGCAGGTGCTTCAACTTCTCATCAGGGTAGGGGCAAGGATTTGTCTCTTTTGGCTGCCACTTTACAGGATAATACTGATTGTCCATTAGCAACTTCTAAGAGGAAGTCTTTTTCGGAACCGGGTATTTCTAAGAAGCTCTCTAATGCACTATATGATTATGCTGATCTATCAGCTACAACGAGTACAGAGAAACGAAGAAGGGTTGCTATGTGTGAGAATACTGCTCCTGCAAGAGGATTTCATTTGGTTATCCGTGATCATGAGGTCTTTATGTCCAGTAGCAGTTCAAGTGATGATGGATCTGCTGCTATTTCGAATGGTGTTGCGGGGATTGACCCAACTCAATCCTCTCTTGCTTTATGAAGTATTTGCCATGGAATTGCAGGGGTCTCAATGATCCGCTCGCTCCTGCAATTGCCAAAATTAGAGCGTTGATTACTAGTAGTATGTATGATATGCTTTTCTTTTCCGAAACTAAGTGTAGTAGTGCTACTGTTTCTTCTTTATTTGGTCGTTTTGGTTTTGTAAACTCTGAAGGAGTTGATGCTTTAGATACTAAGGGTGGCCTGTGGATTGGTTGGAAGGCTTTCTGGAATATTAGTTGTAGCTATAAGTGTCAAAACTTTGTTATCCTTAAGATTAATGTATGTCCTACTAGCTTTTGGTACTTGTGTTGTATCTATGGTCAACCCAAAAAAGAAAAACGAGTTGGTGTATGGCTGGAGCTTGAACATCAACTGGGCCTCCTTGATTCTCATTTTGTTCTCGTTGGTGACTTTAATCAAGTAGACGATAATGAGGATAAACTGGGTGGTAGTAAGGGCACTATTTTTGGAGCACGGTTTTTTCTTGAATGGAAAGGCAGGAATCTCTTGTCGGACATTGCTTCCAAAGGTCCAAAATTCACGTGGTGTAATAATAGGAAGGGTGGTGCACGAGTGTATGAAAGACTTGACAAAGGACTTACTTCCTTGACGTGGTACTCTCATTTTCCTAATACGGGTATTCTACATCTTCCTATTCAATGTTCTTATCACGCACCTATTATTTTGGATACGGAAATGTTATCTAATCAAGGACGGTTTCATTTTAAACTTGAGAATTGGTGCTTTAATTATGATGACTGTCTTAAAATTCTTAAAAATGAGTGGTTTAAGAGGGATAAAGGATCACCTTCATTTAGGCTTCTTCGTAAGTTGAAACGAATACGAGGTGCTTTTAAACAATGGACGTTTTGCCAGAGGAAGGAATGGACTCAGAAATGGACTGATTTTGATGAACAATTGGGTACTGAATTACAACAATTTTTTATGGTGGTGATGAGGGTACTTATGAGGATTGTCATGAAATTTATTTGGAATTTAACAAGGCAGCTATGTTATTTTGGAAGCAGCGTGCAAAATTAAATTGGCTTAAGGATGGTGACGCTTGTACTAAATATTTCTTCAATTGTGTAAGGGAAAGACGCAAGCAAAATCAAATATTTGGAATCCAAAAACAAGATGGTAGTTGGACTTTTCAAGATACTGACATTTATTTGTCTTTTGAACTATATTTCCGGGATATTTATGAAAGTGGAGTAGTTCATGAACCCTTTGCTGATTTTCTTGAGGCATCTCACTCTATATTTGCTAAGCTTCGGTTTAAGTTAAATAACGATCAACATGATGCTATGGCCAAGCTCTTTACAAGGAAGGAAGTACGTAAAGCGGTTTTTCAAATGGGTTTATCTAAATCGCCTGGCCCAGATGGTATTCCTGGTCTTTTTTATCAGAAATAATGGTTTCATATTAAAGAAGAAGTGATAGCTGCGGTATTATCTATGTTAAACACGGGTAATATCCTTAGGGCTTATAATCGAACTTCTATTACGCTCATTCCAAAGATTAATAGTCCGGAGAAGGTTGAACATTATCGTCCAATAAGCCTATGCAATGTTATTATGCGAATTGTTTCAAAATGTATTTCTAACCGAATGAAGTGTTTTATGCCACAACTCGTGGGGGAATTTCAGAATGGTTTTATTCCCGGACGTTCTATCCTGGATAATGTATTAATTTCTCATGAATTATTTCATCATATTACCAAGAAGGTTGTTGGCAAAAAAAGGCATTATGGCCCTCAAAGTGGACATGAGCAAAGCATATGATAGATTACGTTGGAATTTTATTGAGGCTAAACTGCTTTTTATGAGTTTTCCACATCATATTATTCGGTTAATTATGAAATGTATCAAAACGGTTTCTTATGAGATACTTATCAATGGTAACCCAGGAAAAGCATTTGCTGCAAATTCAGGTATTCCTCAAGGCGACCCATTATCTCCATATTTATTTGCTCTTTGTACTGAAGTCCTCTCCCAACTACTACTCGACGCAGAAGATTCACATCGGATAACTGGAGTAAAGATATGTCGTGAATCTCCATCTATTTCTCATCTTCTGTTTGCAGACGATTCTATCTTTTTCATGTACGCGGATACACGAGAGTGTCATCAATTAAGGGACACTTTGGAACTTTATTGTCATCACTCGGGTCAACAAATCAATAACAACAAGTCTGCAGTGAATTTCAGCCCAAATTGTGCTCTTCGTACTGTTACTAATTGTTTGAAAGTCTTTAATATTTCTAGTGGCAAAGAAATGGGTTTGTATTTGGGGTTGCCGACGGAGTTTGGTTCTAGTAAGAGGGAGATCTTCGCTTCAATCATTAACAAGGTCTGTAAGCGAATTTTTAGTTGGAAGAATGCTTTTTTATCTGTTGCTGGTCGTTTAACACTTATTTGCTCGGTCTTATCCTCACTATCTATTTACTCTCTATCGGCATTTAAAATGTCGGTAAGTGTGTCATCAAAGATTGATTCTTTGATTTCACAATTTTGGTGGGGTGGTAATCAAGTAGGGAATGGAATTCACTGGTGCAGTAAATTGTTTACGCATTCGTCCAAAATCAATGGAGGCCTAGGTATTCGGAATGTTGGATGTGTCAACCAAAGTTTACTTGCTAAAATTGGATGGAAAATTATTACTAAGACTGATTGTTTGCTCTCGCGGGTCTTAGGCTCTAAGTATCAGATTACGAAGACTAATATCATGAACCCATATTTCATTATGAAAGGATCCCTTTCATGGGGTGGTAGAGGTATTCAATGGGGCCTTGACTTGCTGAAAAACAACCTAGCCTGGCAAATTGGATTTCCTTCAAGTTTGGATATTTGGCGAGACAAGTGGATCCATGGTGTGCTTCTTTAGGGCAAATGTTATCACTAAATCCTTCGGATCTCTTGCTTAAACCGTGTTTATTGGTTTCTCTCTTGCAAAACCAATCTGGTGAATGGGATTATGAGAAAGTGCTTAATTTGTGTGGACCAGATGTTTTACCTTTTGTACTTTCGACTCCTATTCCGTTGAAAGATGATTCGGACCAACTATATTGGAATTTAACTTCAAGTGGGGAGTATACTAGCAAGAGTGGGTATGCTTTGGCCTTCTCTAAGTTATGGAATGCAAATGCAACCGTCAAAGACAAGACTCGTATGGTTGCTTCATCTCTTGATTTCTGTAGAAAACGGCTATGGCACCTTCCTATCCATAATAAATGGAAAATTTTCTTGTGGAAAATCTTAGCCAACTCCTTACCTTGTGGGGAGGAGGCACGAAAATGGGATCTTCAGTGGTATTGTTATTGCAATACGTGTTCCTCTGCCTGTAAGTTACTTGAATCCTTGGATCACTTGTTTCGTGATTGCCCTCTTGTTTCTCGGGTTTGGGCTGCTTCACCCCTGGGTATTCGAACTTCTGTTGGGAATAATATCCCTATCCAACAATGGGTAATTAATTGGTTACACATGTTGTCTAAAGCCGTGAATTCTACATTTTCTATCTCTTTGTTTGTGAGCACTTTATGGCATATCTGGTGTGCGCGTAATCGACTTACCTTCCAAGGTACATCAATTGATTATTATGGTCTTCTCAACCTTATCAGTATGGATGCTAACAATAATGTACAAGTTGAGAAAGAGAAATGTACAGTAATGATTGAGGTCGCTCCTTATGCTCCTGATGAGATGCAAATTTCCGCTCTCTTACGAAATCATTTCCCTATTTGCTTAATTGGGTCAGTAATTTGTTCGGAGCATATTCGTATTAAATGCGACGCTTCATGGAAATCAAATCTGAGGGCTTCTGCCGGGTGGTTTTTCAAAGATAGGAATGGTGTTATGTGTCATATTGGACGGAGTACTTTCTGGGCGAAGACTGCTCTTCAGGCTGAGGCAATTGCTTTGAAGTCTGCTTGCCGGGATGCCATCTCTATGGGATATCGACATATTGATGCAACTTCGGACTGTTTGACCCTTGTCCTCCAGTTGAATGGTGGCGCGACTGTCGAATGTGCCATTGCCCCAATTATACGCTCACTTCTTTCCTTACTATCTTCATGTCATTGTTTTTCTCTTAGTCATTGTCCCAGGTCCCTTAATAGGATTGCTCATAGTATAGCAACCGCTATACAATAAGTTAAGCAATCTTTTTCTTTCTGACAAAAAAAAAAAAAAAAAAGCTTCTATCAAAGTTCAAAGCTAAAGGGAACTATAACGGACAAGATAAAAAAAAAGCCCATAATACATACTCCCTCCGTCCCGGTCATTTGTTATCCTTTGGTTTTGGCAAAAAGACCAAGGAAAGAGGCGAGGGCCAATTATTAAATGACAAGTGGAACAAATTGAGTGTGAATGATCAAATTAGTCATCAAGTTCATTCTTAAAATAGAAAGAACAACAAATGACTGAGACACCCCAAAATGAAAAAGGATAACAAATGACCGAGACAGAGGGAGTACAAGTATTTAGCAACAAGTGAAAACTGCAACACATTCAAAGACGTGAAGTAAAAAGGCAAATTGACGTTAGAGCATCCGCAAAGGTGAGGCTCCCATATTTTCTCTTTCCTTCTCTTATNTATGGTCCAAATTTAATTGTATAGTAGGATAGTGTGTTTCCTTAAATTTTGTGCATAAGAGCATCCGCAAAGGTGAAGCTCCCCATATTTTCTCTTTTCTTTTCTTATTCGTTCACCTCATTTTTCACGAACTTTTCCATTTACCCTCCCCAATTTATATTTACATCTATGCAATAATGGGGTTCCCCAACAATATTAATTTACACCCAAAAATTTGGGAGCCTTACTTTTTTTTGGGGACCTTCCCTACAAATAGAGGAGCTCCATTTGTTGGGAGGGTGTGTGCAATAATGGGGTTCCCCATTTGAGGAGAGGGGGCATATGTGGAGGTTAGCTTCCCATCTTTGCGGATGCTCGTAAGGAAATACTCCCTCCATTCCGGAATTTCCGATCATTTCTATACATTTGTGGAATAAATATGAGTTATATTTTAAACAAATGTATAAAATTGATTTAAATGGAGGGAGTATCGTTTTGGAGTGTTCACGGGCTTTTCGATCCGAGCTTGGCCTTGTTCAACTGACTCGCGAGCTTTCCGAGGCGGGCTTGGCCTTGTTCAACTTGAATCGCAAAGGTCTTGAGCCGAGCTTGAATATTCAGTTTGAAACCTACTACTAATTCTTTGGAAGGAGGGAATTTGAACTCGAGCTTCGAATAACTCATCAGGGCAAGTTCAAACCATGTCGCACTACTAATTGAGTGTTGAGTTATCAATAACAAAGCAGATCTCCAGTTGCTCATGTGTTGTCTCAACTCATTATCACCCCTATGGACTGACTATACTACCTGTGATTCACAAGTTTTAGCAGGATAAATATGAAATTGCCAAAATTCAAGCATTTGAACAATGGGTGTTTCAGCTACATTAACGCGTGATGTAAAATATGTTTTTAACTGATGAATAATAAACAATGAAATGCTCGTCTGAGTAAACTGATCCTTCCTGCCAGTAATTACAACACAGCTTCCAGGCATTCACGGGCGCAAGTATTTACATGTGAAGTTTCGCGAAACACTACTTGCAATATTCCACAAGCTAGCAAATCGGCAACACCTACCCTTCTAAACGTTATATATATAGGTCTCAGGAAGACATTCCATTTGAAGGAGCACGCATTTACAGTTGGACTGGTTTAGGTCCAAATTATCTTTAATTTACACTTCAGTATAGACCTAATATTCTGGTCATACACGTAGTTATGTACCTGCAGTAGCCAAAAATAAGTTATACTGTGAGAAAAAATACTCCGTAAAACCCCAATAAATATGGACAGGGCTTGTACAGAACTAGGAATACCCTAATTCGAGAGAGGGTTTGTCTATTACCATTACATACTTCCAGCAAGTCTTCAGAGGCAGTCTCAAGTCTCAACCCTAAGATACTATACACCCACAAATAGGCGGTACTATTTTCGTAGGGAATATGGGTTTAAAATCCTTGACCGACACTTACGAGTCCCACACTTCTTCTAGCAAAGATAGAAAAAGAGTTAAAAGTATGGATATATATATATACAACACACGAAGTATTATGTAATTTTTGACAATTTTTATCCTTGCCTCTCAAGTCTCAATTATCTCTCTAGTTGACTTTAAGAGACTCCAAACTTTCATGCTTCTACTTAATTTTCTTACTGAAGACGTGTCCCCGTGCTCGTATCCACAATTTAGGATGGGGACCCGTTGTCTCAAAGTCACACACTTAGATATGTCTACATCTCTGACACCACATCATACTTAGTCTTACAGAGCACGGTAAACTGTCTTTGACTTGACTGAAAGTGGCGACTGCACTACTAAACCCTGAAGCCTACGCCTCCAACCCAATGCGATATATTCTTCTCAATCAAGCACAAAATATAACAATACCACGACTTACAAGCTCGATCACAGATTTCACATCTTATTGCTAAGGTATCAAAAACTTACAAGAATTTACGCTGACAGTTACTTTTTGGTGGCATCAGTAAACATGGCTCGAGTCCAGTGCTCAATGTCTTCAGTTTCAGATGGCGGTGGAGGAAAGTGTGGATGTTCTATGAAGTCCCATCCATCATTTTCATTCTTCCCAGCATGAGCACTGTCAACTGCATATATACAGCTAGAAGGAGAATTTGGACGGCTTATATCGTACATGTTTCTCTGCATTATGGAAACATTGATTGAAGAAAAAGACGTATCAGCAACCAATTCGTATACAAGCTAGATGAAGTAACACCACTCCATCACTTGGAATACAAATTTGATAATAGAAACAATACAAATACGAAAATTAATTTAGTTTCAGAGAAGAACAATAAGTTAAGTAAATTCACGTATACATATCAAGTAGAAGCTATAAAATATTTGGAAGTTTTAATGAAAAGTGAGAAGAAGAAATCTAGGCCATTATACAAAAACTGCGCAAATTACACATTGGAATGTCATAATTACATCTCACCACATTGAATAAAGAGTTTAGCCATTGTAACCTGCTTGTCCCATTTTCATGCCCTCAGCTGCAAACAACGCTGACTGGATACTGGAGCCAAGGATATCGATTTTCACCTTCCCCCTCACCCACCCTAGATGACGCCGTGGGAAGAACACTATGAATTGGAGGGAGTTATAATTCAGCTACCGACGGGAGGAGACAGTTTTCAAGTAACTATAATAAAAGTTGCATTCTTACCCTTCAATTGCAAATGCAAATGGACAGTTTTCTATTGACTCATAATAAAAGCTGTTTTGAGAACCACGGCGACTAATCGCTACAGTTTAAGAAACACATACACCTTAGTGAGCCATTCTACTTAATTGCATCATATTTAAGCTAGGAAGTAGCAAGTCTTTGTCTCAATTGGAAAGAAACCCAAATGACCAAAAAAAAAAAAAAATCAGTTAGCAACGACATAAAAATCTATAGATGCACTTGTGAAGGACAAAATACACTTGAAAATCTCAAAATGAGGTAAAAATAAGATTAGTCAAAGCTGAGATAATTACCGTTATAGGTTGTCCATGTGAGCTATCCAACATCGTACTTGATGCAATCATAGAATTCGTGTTCCACTCAGATTTGTTCAGCTGCTGAACTTGCTTACAAGATCTTATAAACAATGACATAAGAGAAGAGAATATAACAGAATCAAACAATATGTCGAAGAGAATATTTTTTTTGACAAGTAATAGAGGAATATCAATAAAAGGTTGTCAAAAAGAATCTTAAATGACCCAAAATATAAGAAAAAACATAACCCAATAAATACAAGAAGTTAACGATTTAATTCATTCGAACTGAAATATTGGAAACCTATAGCTTCAAAATTTCCAGTTACCAACATACTTATTTCCAGTTACCAACATACTTATGTATTTCTAAGGGAGGGGGACTTATCACATCCAAGTTATATGTAAAATAGTGTGTATTCCCTCTCATTATTTGGATTATATCATTTTACATCTTTGGCTCATCCACTGAATTCATACAATTCCCTTAAATGGCAAAACGAAAATCACCAAATGACCTACATATCCCTTATATACTCGCATCTGAACCCCCCTTACCTCACAATTTATGTGTGGTAATGTTCTTGTTGTATACTCACAAGAGTCACAACTTACCTACCCTCATACAGTCACCTCCTTCCTACTGTTATCTCCTTCACTCTCAATCCCACCATCAAACTCCGTTACCACCACCGACCACCACCTAGACCAGACCACTACCTTCGTCGCACACTCCCTTTCCAACCACCCACAACCCCTCCACATCCTCTTGCAAGGACAATATGGTCAAAGTATGCATAAAATTTGCATACTTTAATAATTGTGCCATATGCAAATGATGCATGTTCAATAAATGGGAGGGAGTAAAATATATGGATCATCCCCTAAGCATGCAAAAACGTAGTCAAACGACTAAGTAACTTCAAAGAGGGGAACAATTTTTGAAGTCCAAGGGTCGCATATAAATTAGAATGTATTTATATACGGAGTAGGTTATATCAACAACAGGGTAGCTTCTAGTCTTTTCTTACATAATATAGAAGGTTGTTTTTTCAAAAGGAAGATGGGCATATACTAATCTTATAATAAATGAAATAGAGAATATTGAAAAAGAAAAAAATTAGTAGACAACCTTGAACACGCCATTTTCAAAGAGAAAACTGAGCGGACTTCCTTAGATGAAGAAAGAATAGCCAATAACTTTGCAAATGCTTCAAATGTTGATGAATCAGTTGGAACTTCAAGGCATAAAGAGTTATAACAGTAAGCTGTTATACATGCAACACTTTTCTTGAGTAGGGCAATCCCTTTTTGCAAATCGTTATGAGTCTCCACAGAATGTGGTGAAGCACTAGAATAATTAAAACTGATACTTCCAGAAGGATCCAGATGGGGAGTTCTCTCTGGTTCCATTGTTCCAACTTCGAAGTTGCCGGAGCTCCTTTCCGACCATGAATTCTCTCCTCCAGTGGCACAGTAATTTTGTCGGGGAATAAAGAGAGGATACTCATTGCTGTGGATAAAACAATTTATTATGCTCTAATTGTTGTTTTAAAACTATAAGTACACAGTGCCTAATTCTACAAATACCGAAGTGTATCAGTGTACTCCTACTGATTGTCGTAGTCAGTAATTATGATGCTAGAATTCGAAGAGGATACCTTGGAGAGGAAGGACGGGCATTCCAGTATGAATCTCGTTGCCATATACGAGAGCAGGAACCCTAGAGAAAACAAATATTAAGATGATAAACATCAACCAATGAAATTAATGCCAAAACCATATATAAACTAGATTTCATTTCAATACCATGGTGGGAAACAAAATTTTAAGATCCAATAGAAGAAGAAAAATGGGCCAACATCTTACCGCGTAACCAGAGTTGTGAAGTGCAGGCAGACCTAGACTGTGAACGATGATATTAAGCAATTGCACCATGTACCTGATATGAGTATAGTTAAATTAATAATAGGATTTGCTAAGAAATGCAAACAGCCTGGGGAAATATATTAGTCAACAGTAAGACATGCAGACAACATTATAACACCATGAAAAATTCCTCATCGTCAAAAATAACAACAAACCTAGCTGAAGCGCCCTGAAAGAGTGTTTGGGGAGGTGTAGACGCACTCATGAAAGCGAACTAAATTAGTAATTTGGTTTCAGCATATAAAATCCGTCTAAGTTTTGCTCTCGGTGATGTTGAAGTATTCCAACTTGCCAGCACAAAGTTAATAATATTATTAGTATAAGTTGTTGGACTGTGTGATATACCCAACTAGTGATATCCTAAGACATTTAACACCATGACCCCACCTAATTTGGGCTCTCCGGAAAACTTGTGCAAAAAGCAAACGTAAGCAACTCAATGGAACGGAGGAAGTAAGACTTAAGCTATCGTCGCTTAGTTTAGTGGTCATGGATTACTAGAGAAACCAAATGCTATAATTGAAATCTGAAGATCCTACAAAAGGTTTTGGCATTTGCAGATCTAAAAGGCATGTTGATCAGAATCATGGCGTGTGTCACCGTCTGTTCTTTGGACGCTAAGCAATCCTGCATATACGAATATGGTATGCCGTACGCCCCATGAAACATGGCGTCGTAGTTGGAGGAACAGTACAAAAACTAGAACTCGTCTTCTAGTGCCAATCTTTCGTCCAATAGAGATGTAATCTTTTGTATTGCATAAGTGCATGCCAAGCCAAATTTTCAGTAATAGTGAAAGCAACTAGTAGGTAATTTTTTAGTAGCCTTGTTTTTGTTCATTTATAAGTTCTGATATGCATAAATTTGTCTTTACCTATAAAATACAGATGAAGGGCGATGATTTGAGTAGAAAACATTAAAGCCTACAACTTTTCAATGTATAGGAGGAAAAAATGCATAAATAAAAAAAAAATGCATAAATAAATATACCCCAGCGATGCTGCAAGCTCCTTTGCAGGAACAGAATGAGGATTTAAGCCACGTGGCAAGCGAGCATTGCAAATTACATCATATTGGCCATTGAAGCCGTCGCTCTTCTCATGTTCGACTTTGACCTGAAGGGATGAGGAAATATGTACTTTCAGGAAAAACAAAAAATAACACATCACCGACCAACTGGAACGGATATCATTATGCATTGCGCTGTCCAAAATAAGCACACGAGCATATGTACAATAAGAAAAAAAAAGATTTATTTCTCTAATATAAGATGCCATAAATAAATGAGGCAAACTGAATAAGAGGATTGATAAATCAAGTTATTAACTATTCATATATTTTAAGCAGATAATCCTGTGTAAATTTACACCAAAAAGGACTCCTGAATAATTCAACAGAAAATTTGGTATCAATTTGGAATAAAGAAAAAAGTTTGTTGGCCCCTCTGCTACTAGATAATTTTTAAGAAATCTTCTAGACTGAGGAAACAATCTAGACTGAGGTTAGCTACAAAGGCGGCTGGAAGAGAGAAAAGTAGTCATCAAATAGGTGAAAGTGTGAAACATAGGTTTAATTTTCACCTCACCAGACAATGGTACAAGCACAGACGTAAAATTTTAAACAAGTGTAGTAATTGAACAAAATCATGCGACTGCATAAGATTTCAAGTCATTCTCGTCCATTAGACTCTGAAGACAGGTAGACGGAATGAAATAACTGGTACATATTTGACAAAAAACTGAGCTAGCAGCCAGATAAAATTTATGTCTAGGTGGAAGCCTGCAATTGAATCTCACTAAACTAGAATGGATAATAAAGCAAACATAAGGACAACATATACATGTAGAAATGCAACATAAGTTATACGGAGTACAATTCTCAAGAAGCATACCTTACGTTGTGGGAACAATTTGCAGATCTGTTTTACAACAACTGATTGTTTATGTAACCGTTCTGAGGTTATTGCCATCTGCAGTTTATAGTCAAAGGTGGAGCGTCAGACGCCTTGAAAACAAAATTGCAAATACGTTGCATTACAAAAGATTACAGTATATCTGCTATGTATTAATTGGTAGGAGTGTCAGCCACAAAGAATAAGGTCAGGTTGGAAGACTTACATATCCTAGACTCTGTGTGTATATCCAATTAGGATAAGATTTCTCCAATTGTTCAACACGATGTTTCGCTAGCTGGAGAAAAGAAGCAGAAAGGAACATTATGACAAAAAAAAAAATCAATACAATAACCAGAAAGCCCTATACGGTGAAAACCAAACTAATTTGGGGCCAGTGAACATTAATTGGCATAATGAAGAATTAAGAACCAAAACAAAGAAACTGAGCTAACAAAAGATACTTAATAATACTTAAATGTAGGTTTACCATATTTTTGGACGAATCAAGCAACCCATATCTGACTTTGAGATCATTAGACATCTTTTCAAGTTTAGTCTTGGCTGTCATAAATAAAATCTCTATTATTTTATCACGTCATTATAAATGGGAATAAAAGTCAATAGATCATAGTTAGATGTGTAAAAACTAAGCAGGCCCTACCATGCTGTAGTTGTTCACTTCTATCACGAAGCTTCTCTTTGAGCCCATAAATCTTCTCATTATGAGAAATTTTCCAATTAAGCTGCTTATCTGCCTTTCCCTAATGCATAACAACTGAAATTCATAAATTCGTGAATGTATTCCACAGATTGAGTAAAGAGAACACGGGATGTTTATGATTCCATTATACAAACAAATCTACAGGACAATGGATGAA
The DNA here is from genome assembly GCA_001412135.1 of Silene latifolia subsp. alba. Lineage (NCBI taxonomy): Eukaryota > Viridiplantae > Streptophyta > Magnoliopsida > Caryophyllales > Caryophyllaceae > Silene > Silene latifolia. The sequence goes on from LHUT01001381.1 coordinate 14,128, forward strand.
AAAATAATTTCAATATAGTCAAATCTACAAGTTTACCAGGTATTTGCAACCAAATTATGAAGCAAAGCTTCCTACTTTCTACACTTTTTTTCTGAGACAGGCCGAATTTCCAATATTTTACATCGACCAGTGTGAGTTAGTGTGTTAGTTGTGCTAATAAGAGCACACGGATTGCTGATGTGGCAAAACAGTTAGGATTTGTATATATAGCAACAAACACATCTGTACATATCTAATTATTCCATTTCAATCATTACAATAACAAACTCTTATTTACCTCTGGTTTTCCCCTTTAACATACAATCAACATATAATCAAACACCTCCATCGATACATAACAATGGAGAATTCCTAGTCTTAACATGGTATCAGTCGTCACGGTTTTCGATCTCGTTCATCAATTAAAACCTGATCGATCGTTTTTAATTTACGAATGGTGGATTCTTCCCTCTCAAATGCAACATTTTAATTTACGAAAGAGTCCGATTACTTTTTCCCCTAATCTAATTAAAGTTTAAACAACATATAAGTGAGAAAAATTGCTACAAACTTCTTATTTTATCATCTGATAATCTGCCAGCTTATAACAAGCGACATCCATAATCACCATTATTCTATAACGACTCAAGCAACAACACAGAACATGCCTATACAAATGCTTTTACTTACATATCTCAACGTAAGAGACTTTGAACAATCCCCACAACAGTAACGAAGGTATATTCCAGGTTTTTAGGGAGTAGGATCTCAATACCCCATAGAGCCATAGTTCGAAACTTTCCAGTATAAAACTGGAGGTTTATAGATTGTTCTCGAATTTACACTTAAAAGAAGGGGGGAATTTTATATTAAATGTTTTTGAATCTACACTTAAGACCGCACACCCTGAATTCTCTAGCTACGGCCCTGCCCTAAATGCACAACATATGATGCTGCATTTCTAAAAAAACTAGATGATAGGCTTCGAAATTTCGGCAGTAGGATAATTCACAAAAAATTAATTAACTAAAAACAATGATAGAAAAAAATCAAACCTTGCCCCCTAACTCCTCTGCAAGCATCGAGTAGAGTTGATCACGACGACCCTTTAACGATTTAAGCAAAGTGTAATAATCATTCAATCTGAACTCAATAAAAAACAAAAATAAAATATTAATTAACCTCATCAAAAACACCCAATTCGTTGCTTTAAGAACCCAAAAATTAGAAATCGAACAAATCAAAGCTGAGTTCCATAGAAATACCTGTAATTAACGCAAACAGTACAAATTGAAGGAATATTTGAGCTCTCACATATTCCGCAACAACTTGATTTACGATTCATCGTCGAATTTCACTAATTTTGCACAAATTAATCAAAGAACAATTAGCTTCCAAAAATAATAATAACAGAAATGAAAAGAAGGAAGATAAATTGAAAAGAAGAAAATCTGACCTAGGTAGAAGTAGTAGTAGTAGTAGTAGTAGTAGTAGTAGTGCGATGATGAACGTAGAGATGTGAATAATTAGGGTTTGAAGATTTGAAGATTGATAGTACTTGACTTCACAAATCACGAGTAGATTACACTGTAATTTTCTGTGGTGATTACCAAGTTTACCAACTTTTTTTTTGTTGCGAAAGAGGGGCAAAGCCCCGAATAAGAGTTGGCATAAAGGGCCGTGGGCTGGTGGGCGATACGGCCAGGCATGGCACGGCTCGGCCCGGTGAGAAAATCGAGGAAGCACGAGCACGACATGGCACGACGCGACTGGGCTTGAGACGGGCTCCGA
>LHUT01001382.1:5341-21952 GCA_001412135.1 Silene latifolia subsp. alba
AAAAAAAAAAAAATCAACACCCTAATTTTTGTTCATTTGTATGATTTACCAAATCAATAATACCCTTTGTTTATGTTCTATTAACTGATTATGATTAATTAGAGAAAACCAAGCAAAACCCTAGAATAAGAAATTAGGGGAAATTGATTTTGAATAAGAAATAAGAAATTAGGGGAAAATGATTATCCTGGAATGAATGTGGTGTCGACGACGAGAGGCTGGCGGCGACGGCGAGGAGGTCTTGTGTCGGCGACGAGGGGCGGCGGCTGTTGGGGGTCGTACTGTTATCCAATTGGATTTTGTTGCTTTGAAAGTCATAAATGCCGTGTCCATCAAATACGGGCCGTGTCCAATTGTTTTGGACCGTGTCCTACACGCCGTGAATGAAAATAAAACCGCCGACACGGTTTTTGAGGTGTCGGACACGTTTTGAGCCGTGTCCTAGGCGTGTCCGTGTCCGACACCGTGTCGGACACGTGGACACCGTGAAAGGGCCGTGTCCGTGCAACCTAGGTTACGAGTAGCACTAAAAAAATCGAGGTGGTAAATGCCAAGAATTAGAATTGAATAAAAGAAAACATATTGACCCGTTTGCCGATTGATCCGTCCCAAAACCAACTCAACTGCAGCCAGCCATAAAGTCGGGAAAAAGGATAGAAAAAAATATATATATTTCTGCACTGACACACTGATAGGCCAGTCTTTCCAAAACAATTGAAAGTCCTTCCATTTGACGTAGACACCCAGGAAAAGACTGTTCTTGAAACGCCTAATCAAAGTTATATCAAATGCATAAGTTGTTTCTCCAACAGAAATGCAAAATGGGCTAGGCTCTGGCCAAAGTTCGATTGTTTCCACTTTATCTCTATAACCAGTTGTATAAGTTCGGAACAAAGAAGTTGCTTAATATTTTGTACAAGCAAAATGGATCACTAAATTGGTTGCACTTCTTCATTTTGAAGTAGACGCCATTCGATGCAATTCTTAAAGCACTTTTCATTATAGGGTCATTCTGTGTTAACAGCACAGAGGTAAGGTTGAGTACATCTGAAACATCCCTCCCCACTATTTGTGGGAGCCTTGAAACACTTGCGGTAATGTTGCTGTTATAGTAAATAAAATACTTACCTAAATGTACACCCAATTGATGTGAGAAGAGGAGGTAAATCTTTCAAAATCTAGTCATTTGCTGAAGCATTTGAGAAGAAGCTGACTGAGCTAGAAGTTGTTCTGAACTAGGAGACGGTCTCATCATGTGACTAGCACTAGTCAAGCTATCAAGCCCCTGTCTCACCATGCCTTTTGAATTATTTGCATGGGATTCTGACTGGGAGGACTGCATCAAAGCACGAATCTAGCATACACACATTGTTTTGACACAAGAAGATTCAGTGCCACGTGAAAAACTGCAGACTTGCATAGTTGCGTGCATATGTAAGAAATCCAAACATACCATATTAAGGCGCTTCTTGTGAAGATCAGTTGAAGGCTGCAACCATCGGAAATGCTAAGTTAAATGAAACTCCAACTTCTAAATATGATGAGTATGCCAATAATGTGAATGATAACGACATCAACATTTTCTATTAGTATCTTTAGTGAAATCTCATTCTTTTTCTTTCCCGTAGAAAAACCAAACAGTCTCGTATAAGACCATCCCACATGTGAGACCAATGCAGTTAATTTTGTGTTCCTCAATAATTACAAGGTTAATTGATTCATCTCACATGTAAGACTATCTCATATAAGAATTTGTGAAATCCAAATCTTATTAAGTATGAACATAATAAATACTGTATAAATCTAGGCAAAGTATTAATTATAGTTTTAAAAAATGTTACGGTATTTATTAATTACAGCAAATAAGTACGGTTATTTGATTTTAAATTCATTACTCCCTGCGTTATTTTATATTTAACGTTTTGCATTTTCGAGGCAAGTCTTTGACTTTAATATTTACAAAAATATATTTGTTCAAAAATTATGAAAATGTTACCATTAAATTCCTTACGAAAAGATCTTTCATATGAGTATACATATAATATTTAGTCTTATATTTTAAGAGATATTGAGGAGAAAAATGAGTGTCACGAAATGTGAGAAAGTCATATATAAAAAACAGAGCAAGTAAAAAAAATATCTTGATAAAAATTCTAAGATGTAAATCATTACGTATTAATTGAAATATTGCTTCCAGTTAAATATAATTTCCGTTACATTAATTGAAATATTTTGATATGTATGGGTGTTTCAAGTGAGTATCTCACAATGTTTTACGTTCGAGTAAAATAAACATTTCGAGAAATTAAAGTTATAAAACTTAGACCATTAGATCCATCGAGCACACAAGCAAAATAAATTTGTAAGAGTCGTTGTATTTATAAAAAAATTAAAGATAACTATAAGAGATAATTTTTTATAATGTGTGAATGAGCAAATTATATTCGACGACTTAAATACATATGATGAGGGTTTAAAAAGTGTGATAACGAGCATGTATGTACACAGTGATAGAGAGTGCATTTTAATTAAATATTTTATACATTATATTTAAAATACTTTGATGTTAAACCTCAAAAAAGTATACTTGAGAAAGTTCAATCTAATTTGTTTATAAGTAAAATCTTAAATATCATTATATATAGTTGTGTCAAAAAAATAAAACTTGAAATTTTCTTATAAATATGTTTTGACACATAGCACATTTAACTATGTAAAACACAACTAAAACATTCGAATAAGTTAGGGTTTAGACCTTGTAGAGTATTTGATTAAGCATCATATGTTATATATAAAAAAAAATGTATAAAATTATATTCACACCCTTTTGAACAACTACTAATTGATTTGAAAATAACGTATCGTGAAATGATCTAATTTAAGNATACATTTTATTTTAATTAATATGATATTAAATATTAGTTAAATCTATATCATGTATATGGCAAAGAGTAAAGAAATTCGACCTAACAAAAAACATTGAAAAAACAATAATAAATTTTGTCGCAAAAATTTATGTACATACTAAATAGAAGTACATATCACGAGTTCAAGTGGATATAGACAATATAGTAACGAGAGTATATGTGCCATGTCGCATGACATCCATATGAATATTCACCACAAAAATAATGATATTAGACATTTGCATAATAAAATACATGAGAAAGGGAGAAAAAATGCTTCTTTTTTTAATTATATCCTCAAATAATTATTGTATACTTATTAAATATTGATCATGCATAGCTAACTATGATCTATTACTATTACTTATTATTAAAATGGTATGTATTTTATTTGAAAAAGATTAATCTATTTCTATTTATAACTAAAAATATTAAATGTCATATATCAGTTATAATATTTTTCTTCAATTATAATAATAAAATATTCAAACAGACCGCGCGAAGCGCGGGATACTACCTAGTAGAGTGGGATCATTGAAACCAGAGAAATTTGATAACCCGTTTCCTCCATGCAACTCCCGCCCTTCATTCAGTTTTAACTCGAAACACGATATGCAAGGCCCACGTAAACTACAATAACAAATGAATGGCAGCCATAAAAAATCCAAAGCAAGAGCTTACATTGGCTGTGTTTCCCTTCCGTTCCTCACTAGAATACCCTGGAATTGTGAGGCGCCAATTTTTTTCTGCAATGACAGATCTTCAATTAGAAAGACAGTAGTGCAATGTTCATCTTTATTTCTAATTTTCATTTGGCAAGCCATGTAAAGCCATTTGTTATTTTCCTTATCACCCCTCTCTTAGCATCAAAGGGGTTTGTTAGGGTATAAGCCTGACACTACTGTGATGATGCGACTGAGAACACTGGGTCCATAACGCCACGAGTATGCAACAAAACATCAAGAACTCTCCCATGATCTCACCAGCTTCCACAAGAAACCAAAACAAGAAACAGAATGAGAATAGGCAAATAGAAATGTTTGAAAACCCAAAAGCCTTATAAGGTGGGAGGGAGCAAGGAAACAAAATCAGCGATCTCTCCCCACTTACTCCACTCCTGATCTAATATATTTGTTGAATGTACTTCATGTGCGAAATGGTTTTAGCCTTTAAAAAAATGCTGCAAACAGAACAATCACTTTTCAGCTCAAGGCATTGTTTGGATAGGATCTTAGGACGGGAGAGGAGGGGGGAATGGAACAAGTTTTCTACGAAATCTTTTCTATGTTGGGAGGATTTTGATTTGCATTGTCGAAGGAAAAATGGAACTCTTCATTTCCCTTCATACCAATTTACTAACACGGGAAACGACATCTATTCATTCCCTTCCTCTCCCTCCAAATCCGTTTATTCAAACTTCAAAGGTTTTAAAATTTATCAACTGATCCTCTTTCACATGTTATCTCTGAAATTTTTTGCTGCAAGAAACAGTTGTAAGACAGTATCATACTCTTGACAGCAAAAAAAAACAAATTCAACTCAAGATATCTAGTCCACCGGTCAATATACTGTTCAAATTAATAAAATATGACTAACTATCGCAAATTAATAGCCCAATCGAGAATTATAAGAAGCTTAGAACAAAACCTAGGTGTAGCAAAACATCCTTTGACTCCAACGTAGAAGATTTCCGATGCTTAGCCAAATTGCATGCAAATGTAGTAACCTGCAATGAGAAAGAACCTTAAGAAGGGAGTTCTAAGCATACGAGGTAGCATGTCGAATGTTTCCACGTAAAATAAATAAAAATTGGAATAGTTTTAGGAAATTAACATGTCTACTAGTTCAAACCCATGTGATAACAAGCGATAAAAATAATAAGAAAACAAATTTTGTAGATAATGGCAAGTTTACTTCTAGCCATCCACGTGGTGAGGTAGAAAACAAAAGCATGTATTTCTGACTGTTAATAACCAAACATGGTTCAAATTATCAGCAGATACGTATTGTATAACCCGAGATGTATCGGTAACAGAAGCAATTCAAGATATCGTGATATGGTCAAGGTAAAAACCGCCCAAGATCACCAAGTTATATCTCAAATCGGTCCAATACGGCCCGTAAAAGCACTTTTGTGGCCTAGTTATCTCGATAAAATGATATTATTGGCCAAAATAGTTTCTATAGATTCGTTTACATCATTAACATGCTACGAAACCGACAATATACAATTAAAATAGCTATAAAAGCTTCTTTCAAAAAATTGCCACGATATCCACGACCATGTCTGCAATGATTGCATCAAGTACAATTTCGAGATACCACTTTGTGACTTGATCTGGTATTCTGATAGGTTCACATAATCACAAATAAACTACCAAAAATGGAAACCAGTGCACATGTTATTCTGATAGACTAGCAGCAGGACTCACTGAATCAATAAAGTCATCAGCAATTTCCAAAAGAAGGTCTTCAACTTCAGGATCCAACTTCCCTCGTGCATCAACCTGGTATTAATCAAATCCATAAAAATAGCCGTAAGATATTCTGAAACTGATCATAAAACTTAATCTTCCAAGCAAGAAAGATGTGATAACAGATACAAGAAGGCACAAGTAGAGGGGAACACATATAGCCACAAGCCTACATATAACAGGGCATAATAGGAATACTATTGCCATCTTAAAGCATCAGCAAGTAATTTGCCTTTGACAAGATCCTACGTATTTGGGAAAGGGAGATAGGCTGTCCCAGGAAAAGCTGAATAGCCGATGAAAGAAATTTCTATAAAGAATTTAGAGTGGTATATACATCTTACTACTACTAAGAATATAACTCCATGCAAGCAAAAAAATGAACAACTCACAGAATCTAAATCACTTGTTATAAATTTCAAATTGACAGTTTTTAGTACAGGTGAGGCTTCAACCTGACAAAATAGCCTTGAAAGATAGAAACTGCACAAAGAAATAGACATCATATGCTTTTTTTACTTTTGACAAAAAGATGGGAAAAAAAAATGTCAGAATACCTTCATTTTTTAGTTCACCTAAACATCCATTCTTAGTTTTAAAAGGCACAAGATGCATCAAGGCAATGAGGCCCGTGGCAAGTGCTTATGCAAACAAATTTGATTTTCAAAATAAAATTTTGTACAAAAGTACCTTTTTACAGATTTTAAGAGGACTATCATTAAAAATGTAAAAGAGAAGATACTTGTGGCAAGAAAAGAGCACGATAAAAATAAATAAAAGGAAATCATATGAAATTGAATAATAGTGTGCCTCGCTAGTTGGACTATACCTACCTGGCGATCTAAGGTGTTTTGGCTAGAGCATCAAGCTTAAGCGCGCCTAAGGCATGTTTTTTTTTTTAAACTTAGCATCCCTCTAAAAAAGATATAGAACAGTTTTCTTTCAGTTAAGCTGCAAAAGGCACAGGAAAATTTGGAGCTAGGCATTACCTGAGAAACCAAATCTTGTATCTTTCTTTTCCCAAGAAGTTGATTTGTTGCTTCTGTTCCTTGACTTGAACTCCCCCCTGGAGTGGTTGCCCCAGATACGGTAGCATCGGGTTGTGATCCAGTTAGGCTAACTGATTTTTGTCCTGATGGTCCCTGTAGCCTAGGAGAAAGCTGTTGAGGGAGGGGTTGCTGGTGGTGGTGCTGCTGTGTTTGTGTTTGTGGTTGTGGTTGCTGTTGTGGTTGTTGTAGCTGCCGTGTCGGCTGTTGTGGCTGCTGTTGCAGTTGAGGATGCCCAGTCAACTGAGACAAGTGCTGGGAAGTTAGGGGAATATTTTGCTGCAAATGAGATGATTGACTGATATGACCGGGTTGTTGCTGCTGCATCAAGAATTGTCTTTGATGTTGCTGGAGGCGTAAAGATGTCGACCCGGACGCAGTCATTCCAGTGGGCATTTGCTTTAACCATTGTTGCTGAGTCAAATTGTTTTGCATCAAAGCCGTCTGTCCATTTTGAGTTAAGCCAGACAACTGTGGGTTCATATATGCCAGCGATGAGGTTCGTTGTAAATTTTGACCCTGCATTTTCTACAAATTGTGTCATTATCAGATGGTCCAAAACATCAAGAAACATGGGGAGTGAAAAGAAGGCATAACTATATTTTTAGTTTAATGCCAAGCTGAGTTCTTAATAGTACAGATGCAGAGAGAAAGAAACACTCGTAAGCTCAGTTGACACTTGACACATATCATATGTTTTACCTTTTTCGATCAAAATTTTGATTCTTTAACAAAATAGATCCTGACTAGCAGTGATCAGCCAGAACATGTTCCGTTTTCTTGCTCTAGTTATCTTCCTTTCTCCAATTACAATGATAATAACACAGCAACAATATAATACACTATACCAAAAAGGCTTTTCTACTATGCACCCCGTGTCTTTTCAAATTCTATGTTATACCCCTAGTTTTTCAAAACGATGTACCCCTAAGCACAATTAAAAGTTCTTCAAGAAACCTAAATACTCCACAGTTCTCTTTCAAATGTTACGTTTGGACAATTTTAGTCGACTATTCATCCATAATATGTGGAGCATTCACTGTTTACTCATCAATAAACAACTTATCATGACAAAATTTAACCACTAAAAACCTAGATTAGATTCTTCGGATAATTTAGAACTAATCATTGAGTATATGTACAGTAGATGGTCTTAAAAACCGAGGGTATATCCTAGAATTTGAGAAAACACAGGGAAATATTGTAAAAACTACCCCAAAAAAGGGACACACAACATTCAAAAATAAATTAAGCCCTCGAAAAATTTCACTAGAACCACAAACCTACAAATCTCGATGTATAAAACCGTGAATAATCTTTTACACGAAAAAGAAGATGGACAACTAATATACAAACAGAAAGCAAAGATTCTAGCTAGTGATGGAAAACACTTAAAAGAGGAACGTATTGTCCTGGTCAGCCTTTATAAGTTTCTGCTCCTTTGAGCAAACATTGACAGAATCGTGTTCTATACGAAAGAGACAGAGCAAGACCGAGATGATTATGAAGCACATATTTATAATCAGGAAGGAGCAAATCTCCCAAAACTCTAGCTTCCTACTATAGTCAATGTTCAATAATCCTTTCAATTTACATTGATAGAGTGAACATATAAATTGTACCCGAACAAGCTGTAGTACTCGCAAAAAAAAAAAAATAGACAAATTGTTCTAAAATTAGCCAACCCCAAATCATTTTGTAATTTTAAGGCTCTAATGTTGTTGTTTTGTAGCAACCACCAAAAGAACCTTAGAGCCACGCAGAAATTAGGTGTTTCCAATTAAACATACCTGAGGCGATGAAAGTGCAGTTTGCTGTGTTAACTGCTGCGTCAACTGAGCCTGGTTAAGCCGCTGTTGTCCATAAGAGATAGGACCATTTGCCCTAATTTGCGAGCCAAAACCCATCAACTGCAGTGCTTGCATTTGCATAGATTGGCCAAGATTATTTGGCCGTTGAAATTGTGACTCCTGTAGGATACTCGCTCTTTGTCTTGGCTATAAATTTTCAAAAAGAAGAGGGAGACAATTAGGAAGGATGGTCATGATATTCCATATACTGAACATCTGTGTGGAAGTACACGCTACAAGTATAGGCAAGTTACGGCTTCGTCCAAATTTTATCCAATCTACACTTTGAGTATTTTCACACCACAAATATTCAAATTTAAACTTGCAGCAAAAAATCACACGAAGTTCACAACACTTATCATACTCAGCATTATTTTCCCTCCTCCCTTACCTTCGCTGCAAAATATCACTATAATACTAGCGTCACTAACATAAAGAGACACCATTTATTCTTCACACTCAATACACATAGCACTCAGCAATTTATCCTAGAAACATTAACAACAGTCACTGTCGAACACATTTCAAAGCCACCATTTACCATGGGAGAGCACGTGTCCACCACACAGTTCAAATTCAATCAAGACCAAATGATGGGATTTATTCTTAGCCATCTCAATGATATAAGACCCTAAGAAAACTAAAATTATGTCCACCACATAGTTCAAATTTGTCAACTAAGAGAAAATATGTAAATGATTTGAAATTGACCTTCTTCTTATTAGAGAAGTATTTGCTAGCCTTCAGCACTTTGTTATAATAAAATACTCCCCGAACCCCATTTATATTGTATCTCAACATATATCCTGAGAAATTATGGATCATAATCGACGTCCATTGCCCAACAAAATTCAACGGGGACGATAAGTTTGAGATTCAATTGTAACTAAATATTAACAAAACTCACAAGTGACACATGGTTGGATTCCAAATGCTACACCATTGCATACTCACTGGTAACAACAAACTAAGACGCCAAGAAAGAAAGAATAGCATACCGATCCGAGCAACTGAGATTGCATATTATTATATTGAGCAGCAGCAGCAGCTTGCAAGTTCCCACTTTGACTCATTATTGAGGACCGCGGCAAATTCCCACTGCTCAACTGTTGTGGTTGCTGTTGTACCTGTTGCTGTTGCTGCTGCTGTATCTGTTGTTGTTGTTGTTGTTGTTGTTGTTGCTGTTGTTGTTGCTGTTGTGTCTGTTGTTGTTGCTGCTGTTGAACCTGTTGTTGCTGCTGCTGCTGTTGTTGCGGCTGTTGCTGTTGTTGTTGCTGCTGTTGTCTAATTTGTTGATTCAACAATGAGCCACCAAAATTCATTTGCCCATATAACGCAGCTTGTTGCTGCCTCATTAGTAGCTGGTGTTGTTGTTGTTGTTGTTGCGACTGCTGAGATTGTTGTTGTTGCAATTGCTGATTAATCCGAGTCATAGACCCAGATCGATGCAGACCCATCAAATTATTGGAAGCAGTTCCGATTCCCCCACTCATACCCATCAAATTCTGTTGATGTTGTTGTTGTTGTACTTGTTGCTGATACAACTGTTGTTGCTGCTGCTGTTGCAAAGCAGCAACATTGACATTCTGATTAATCTGCTGTTGTTGTTGCGGTTGCGATTGTTGGGAAGATTGTGAAATTTGGGAAACAGAAGGAGAAGCAATTCGAGAAGGAGAATTATGTGAGTGATTAGAAGGAGAAGCCATGTTCATGTTGTTACTATTAGATGGGTTTTGTGACATTTGTGAAGACGGGTCCATTACATTCTGGGATTGTAAGGGTTTTGGGGAAGATGTCGACATATCTGCCATTGTTCAGGTTCGATTTTTTCAATTGGGTTTCTCAAATTAGGGTTCAATCGAAATGGGTATCTCCCCAAATTGGCAAATTTTAAGGTTGGAGCTCACAAATCTGGGTTTCAGCTCACAACAAATTCCAATTTTTGCAACCAACGAGGAAGGAAACAAATAGAGAGTTGGTTTTGGGATTAATCCTATTTGATTTTGATTAAGTAAAGCAAGCAGAGGTTTAGGGAGGAATAATCTTTTTTTTTTTTTTTTTTGTGCTTGGAACAAATTGAAATAGGACTTTAATTCATAAAAGACAACCATCCGATTTGAGTGACCGACAAAAACTCTCCCCCTTCTCTCTACCTTTCCTCCCCTCTTAAGTAAACTTTGATCTACTACCACCGCCATCCTCCTTGTCCTTCCCTACTCTCCTCCGGCGGCGCCGGAGATGGGGCCGTCCTTCGGCTGATCTTCCGCGGCCTCAAATGCTCGACCATGGTTTGATTCCGTTCTAGCTCCGTTTTGTTTTAACCACCTTTCCCCTTCAACCTCTTTTTTTTTTAATTTGTGCTCCGAGCCGAGTCTTCTTAGCACTGCTACGGTGTTCGGTCCGTAATCGGACCTCTTTATCTCTGATCTTCGGCTGCCTTGTTATCATCATGTCGGTTAGTTTCCCCTTTCTTTATGTCGGTTTGTCCGATCCCTTTCTCTGGTTTATTTGAAAGGTTTGAGTAACAAGTTCAATTCACTTGTGTTCTTTTTTTGTCTTCTAACCATTAAAGGGTTAAGCTTTAATCTTTAATGGGTTTTGGTTTACTTATTTCTAAAGTCCTCTCTAATTTGGGGTTAATTTCTCTACCCTCAAAATTCGTTTTCTCGCCTGGTTTGTGATCTGTTTCAGTGCTCCAAGTTCCCATTTTAATGGATTTGGTTAATAATTTGTGCCTTGTTGAATGTCATCTATATATGTCTGCTTTCACTTCAGTTTGTCTGCTTGGTAATTGGGACTTTGTTCAAGCAATTGTTAGTCATAAAGAGACATGTGTTATCAGTGTGTGTTCTGATCAGTTGCTTTTATTTTGGCTAAGTTATGACTCCGACTTCTGTTGGCTTGACTTCAGTTAATCGTCTTTTAGTAAGCAGTGCATCTTCCAAGTTTTTCTTCATATGTAAGGCAGCTTACTTTTCATTAGGCTTTTTCCATAGTCAGAGGTGGTTGGTGTCGTTGTTTAAGGTGGTATCTTTTCTTTTGCTTCTCCATGGTCGAATTTTTGACGGAGGTGGTTTGGGTTGGTGTTGTGTGGATGGATGGTTGTAGTAGTTTTTATCTTTCTTGTTGCCCGATTTGCGACTCTTTCTCCGCTAAGTTTTTCTTCTCTTTTCGCTCGCCTTCTTTCCTTGTTCGCATTTCGTTTACAATGGACTATCAATCTTTTATTTGCAACCTTAGTGAGTTGTTTATTTTCGATGACAACGTTGTGGATGATGAGGGTTTGATTGCCTCGATTATGAGTTTAGGAAAGCAATCCTTCTCCTCTATCCACTTGATGAAAGATAGGGGAAATTCTCTGTTCAAAAATAAAAAAAATTCGGTTGCGGGTACTCTTTACAAACAAGCCTTAAATTGTCTGTGCTTTGTTGGGTTTCTGCCCTCCTGTGATGAGCATGCTACCTTTTCTTTAGCCTTGTCCCTTGTTCTTAATTTAGCAGCGTGCGAATTGAAACTCTGTCATTATGTTTTGGCTAGTCGTTACTACAAATTTGTGACCCTTCGAATGTCAAAGCCTTGTACCATCGAGGCTTAGCTTATAAGCAACTGCATTTACTCAAAGAGGCTCAACATGACTTTGAGCATATTTTGCAACTTGATCCGAAAAATTCAGAAGCTAGTCGGGAGCGTCATGTCGTGGTTGACAAACTCACGATCAACCCTAATGGTAAGCGTGCTGCTGCTTCGTTTGACCCGTTAGGCTTTGTTAGTAAAGGTAAGAAGCCACTTCTTAGTGATGATGTGGCTGACACTTCGGCCGTAGCTTCTTGGAGTTCCTCTTCTAGTATGGAATCAATGAACATTGAAGTAAGTTCTGATCAAATTTCTATAGTTTTTGACACCACCTGTGAGGCTAATCCTCCGCAGGTAGCCGAGACTAATGACTCTACCTCTCATCCTTTGAATGAAAAACTGGCAAAATATTCCTTCACCAGTAAAAAGCAAGCTAAAAATAGTTTGCAAATCTCACCCCACGATTATGAGAAATTGTTAGTTGGGAAGGATTTATCCTTTTTCCATGCAAGTTCATTATCTTTCCTGAGGGTTCGTCCCCTCATCCCTAAAAATTCTATCCAGACGGGAACTCCCCATGAAGACATTTCACGGGCAGCAGAAGTTCCCCTTTCTTCTTCTCCTTTACCCAAGGAGCAAGTTGAGCAACCAACTTTAAGTTTTGAGAGTGATAAGGTGGTTCCGGAGGAAGTTGTTTTCCAAATTGCTAAAAAGAAGCGGGTTTCATCCAATTCCGCTCAGGTAAGTAAGATGTATGCGGTCCAGTTTCAGTTTAGTACTGTTAAGGAAAGCAAGATCAAGCATTGTAGAGGTAAGGAGGGACACAAAGCAAAGTTTATCGGAAGACAAGTGACCCAAGCTAGTATTCATCGGAAGAGAAGATCTTTCGTTTCTGTGGATTTTTCTCTTTCTCTTTGCAGGTACACAACGAAAATTCTGGTGGCTACGAGGTCTAAAAGAAAGGAGACAGATCAATTCTACTTTGACAACTTATATCATCCTCCCTACAAGAAATGTCGTCTTAGTGTTTCTGCTTCATTATCATGTACTTTTAGTTCGGTTAGTTGACGCTCTAATAGTCTAAAGGACTTCGGTACTCCGGAGTTTGTACTGTAATTGACTCTCTTTATTTAATCTCAGTTTATTGTTGTCAAAAAAAATTGAAATAGAACCTATTTTATCGTACAATCCGTCTTGCTTGTGACGGAGGTATCCGTCACAAACTTGCGACGGGTCAAATAGCACTGTATAAAGTAAAATGGTAGAGGAGGCCCACTATTTTGTAATGTAACGGATTTCATACAATTTGAGACTTGACTCTTTGGTATTATATAATTATATTTAATTCTTGCTTTTCCAAGGAAGTTTTTTAAGGGGATTGATAATGTCACGATCCTTTTTGTTAATGTCACACCAATAGAAGGCAAATCTAAGAGAATGTTATTATTCACCGTCTCACAAAAACGAGTAGCATTAGTAATTTTGTTGTGGTATTATGTTTTCCCTTTTTTAACCACGTGATTCTCTCTTTATTCATTTCTTATTTATTGTATTTTTCCACCTGCTTTCATTTATCTATCTATCAATAAATAATATAAAAAGACAATCTAAAGCACCAAAACTCATCATTCTCCTTTTTAATAGAGAGTTAGCCAGCCACATCATCACCATTTTTAAAAAAAAAAAAGTAAAAAGAATTTGAAACATTAAACATAATGTTTGAGCATAATGAACATTAAACATTGTCTTTTTTATTTTAAGAGTAAATTAATTAACAACAATAAAACATAAAAGTAAATAATGAAATTTTAATGTTGAGATTTTATTTTATTTTTATTAAAGAATTGAGTTCTAAAATATTTTATTGTTTTTAAGTTTAGGGTATATAAATTAAAATATAATATAAAGTTATCATTATGTTTAACTAATGTGAATATTGATCCTTGTATTCTCAAGTTTATATAATAACAGTGTTAAAGTTGTGATACCAGAATTGTCAATACAATCACGTACTTTTGTACTATACTTTGGAAAAAAAAAAAACAGACTACAAAAGTATTGACATTGGCTATACAACTGATAGAGTTAATTTTGTTCCACTATGTTAATTTTCAAATAAATAATTTCATGTCACCTCTATACAATATTATAAATATGTAAGACTAAACATCTCACTAAGACATGTGCGATAAAAAAAAGTCATTTTCGATTGTGATATGTCACATGCTTATAAGTAAAGAATTTTTTTTTTAAAAAGTATAAGTCGCAAGATACACACATTAACAAAAATAAAATAAAAAATTGATGTAAACCTTTTATCTCCCTCTCATAACTTTGGTTATCAATTACTTATTTATTTAAATTTATTACCTATATATAATAATGATCTTTTTACTTTTCCCTCACCATTATATAATAATCATAATTCCATTTTAGTCAAAAAAATTGGTATGCAAAATATACATAGATAACTAAATTATTTTTTAACTTTTTTCTTTATTATATATTGAATTAATTAGAATCTTATTTATTAGTTTTATTATGTTTTCAAATTGCAGGAGGATGATATATACTCACATATTAATAACATTGCATGAAATTAGTATTATGGGTATGAATCTTTTTTACATATTTTTGTTTGTTTTGAATGACTTTTTCATTTTTGCCGGCTTTTCTTTTTATATATTGGTGTATATGCAATATCAAATGGTAGCATGAATCTCAAATAAGTGGTTGACAGTTTATATTATATATTCTAATCATTGAAATACCAATTGCCAAAAGTTTATAAACTGTACTATGTTGTCTTTCACTATTTCATACACTTTAGTTCCGTGTGTTACACTTCTCTTCTATTTTTTTTTGGTGAAATGTGAAAATTATATTAATAATTAAGGAGATGAAGTACATAATCACCAATATAAGTAACCATAAACAACACTTTTTCCCTAAACTATACTAAGTATTTTACATCCAAGGTGTCCATTGCATACGTTCATACTTGGATGTCCACTTCCAATCATGTCCTCTTCTTTTCACCATGGCTTGAACATTATTGACCACATAAGAAGGATGAAGTAACTTACTCTCCAACCGGCAAATATTTTGAGCCATCCAAATCTGATAGACCATTGCCAGAACAGCAGTGATAACAAGCTTCTTTTTCATTAATGACCGGCATCTCCACAAGCAGCACCAGTCCAGTATCCATGTACTAGGAAAAACAACACCCAACCAGGCAGCTAACATATTCCAGCAACTAGCACTGAACCTGCAACTATACAGCAGATGAGTATGGTCCTCAGGCTGCGCCATACACATATCACAAGTGCCTTCATTGATGATGCCAAATCTGATCAGTCTATCCTTTGTCATCAGTCTACATTGGATAGCCAACCAGCCTATAAAAGAGTGCTTGGGAAGATTGAGCATGTTCCAGATAACAGGGTACCAAGAAACTTTAGCCTGATCCCCTTGCAACCAAGAATACCCCACAGATACATTATATATCCCTGTGTTGGTACTCCATTTGCCAGTACAGTAGGCAGGCTTGAACTGATCCTTGACCTGGCAAATTTTCCTCCATGTCCAACTTGAACTAGCATATGGGACATAATCTAGCCAATTCTGACCTTTGATATACATATGATTAACCTATCTAATCCAAAGATGGTCAGCCTTTTCAGCTAACCACCAGACATATTTTCCCAGCATAGCCACATTCCATAGTTTGCAATTAACAATACCGAGACCACCAAATTTCTTGTCAAGACAAACCTTATCCCAAGCCACATGAGAAGTTTTGTGAAAATCATCAGAGCCACTCCAAAGATAGTTCCTACAGATTTGTTCAATTCTATCCATCACTATAATGGGAATGATAAAGATACGTGACCAGAAACTATGGAGTTGTGATAGTACTGCCCGAACAAGAACAAGCCGACCTGCATAGCTAAGTTTCCTGGCTCCCCATCCACGAATCCTCAACACCACTTTCTCAACTAATCTAGAACGGTCCCCCACAACCATTCTTTTATAGGATATGGGAATACCAAGGTACCTGAATGGAAATTTCCCTTCTCTAAACCCTGAAACTCCCAGAACATACTGAACATCCTCATTACTCATACCATTGAAATAAATATCAGACTTCTCACTATTCATAACCAGTCCAGAAGCAATAGAGAATGTAGCAAAGGCTCTAAGAATTATGCTAATTGAAGCCTTGCCCCCTGCAAAACATTAGAAGATCATCTGAAAAGCACAGATGAGTCAGTCTAAGTGCTCTACAGAGAGGATGATAGTTGAACCCCATAGTATTTGTAACTGAATTCAAGATCCTACTAAGGTATTCCATGCTAAGAGTAAACAGCAGTGGTGACATGGGATCACCTTATCTTATCCCTCTCTTGCCTTGGAAGTAGCCAAAGTTGGAACCATTAAGAGACAAAGTAAACCAAGGAGTTGTGATACATTCCATTATCCACTGAGTCACCTGAGGAGGGAAGTCAAGGGCCTGCAACATTTGTCCAATAAACTCCCACTCAGTTGAGTCATAAGCCTTCTTTAAATCAACCTTCATCAAGCACCTAGGTGAACAAAATCTTGTTTCGTACTCGATGAACTTTTTGCTGATGTAGTAGATGGCTCGTTCTTCGCCGTCGACTATTTGTGCTAGCATTGCTCCCATGGCTCTGTTGGTGACAGTCGGGTATAGGGATAGAGGAATCCCCGGTTGAGGTGGCATGAGGACGGGAGGTTT
>LHUT01001383.1:0-11116 GCA_001412135.1 Silene latifolia subsp. alba
AGAGGGATACTATCCATCTTCAGCTTGTGACGGATATTGCCCGTCTTCAATGAGATTTTGTGGAACATATATGGGTTAGGATTTTTTTTTTTTTTGAATATAGTTTAATCTTAGTAACGAGCATAGAAACATAGGGCTAGTGGGCTAGTCAAAACTAGAGGTGGACTGTGAGCCGGGCTACAGTGGGCCAAGCCGGGCTGAGATTTCGCGTAGGTGAGGCTATGACGGGCCACGCAGGCTGAGAGCTTGCGTGGGCCGAGCTCCGTTGGGTTTGGCTGGACGAGAGCGGGTCGGGTTGTGTGTTGGGGCCCAAGCCCACAACACGAATTATAGTGGGCCGGGATGGGGGCTAGGTGAACCAGGACTGGCCCGTGATGGGGCGGCCTGGCCTATTTCCTTTTTCATTTTTTTTGGTTTTCACGGGCTAAGCGGGTCGAGCCCTTGAAATTGTAGACCTGTCCCGACACAAGTAGTCAGGCGGCCCGAGTTGGTCTACGGAATGAGCTGGTGGGCTGGCCAAAATTCAGCCTATGGGTGAGGGCCAAGCCGCGCCATACTAGCCCAGCCCGCACTTGTGGCCTCTAGTCAAAACTACTCGTAAAAGGAAAACAAAATAAGAGTTCGATAATCTATGCAAAAAAAATTAATAGTAAGTCTGGTTGATATAGTTCTACACATTTTAATTTTAATATGGGGAATTGGGCACTCTATTTATCATCAAAGATAATTGCCCACATTTTAAATTATAAATTAAATATTTTTCTCTTTAAATTGGAGTAGGTTTGTTAAATGTCAATTAGTTTGAATAGAAGAATATGTATAAACTCAATTTGGATCATCTCCATTTTTTTCTATCCATTTTCTCTCTAATACACACATATAATATTATATATTTCATTTTCATTTATTTACCTTTTTCTACTCAAGCTAAGTGCATTTATAACCACCCGATCTATTCAGAATTAGATTTCGACCCTTAAAAAGTAATGGACCTCCAATTTTTTTTAGGAAATGAAGAGGATCCTTACACGTATAAACGAATGTGATATTGTGATGCAGATAGGATAACTTTCGGGAGACCATACCGGGTTACGTTTCTTTTTCTCCCGATTTTTCTACCATGTGTCCGGGGTCACTTTAGGAATTACCATATTCGATTTCAGCCACAAATAACAAGTATTAATTCATTTTTCATGGTTATCCGATTTTCTCCCGAGCATGATTTATATCATACCGGCACCCTCAAATATCCTCAATTGCTCCACAAATTTGTGTCGTTGCTTTATCTAACCCGAGGAAGCCTTTGTGCAGTTTCTGGACATTTTTGTTCCAGGTCCCTGGAACCTGACAATCGTGTATTATACACTTCGATTTGAATCGTTCGGTCGGTCCTACCGGGTCACGTTTCTTTTTCTCCCGATTTTTATAACATGCGTCCGGGTCACTTTAAGAGTTACCATATTCGATTTCAGTCCCAAATTACAAGTATTAATTCATTTTTCACGATTTTCCTATTTTCGACTGAGGTTGGTTTATTGCATACCGGCACCATCAAATATCCTTTGTTGCTCCTAAAAATTTGTGTGGCCGCTTTATCTAACCCAGGGAAGCCTTCGTGCAATTTCTAGACATTTTTGTTCCGGAGAACTGAAATCCCGAAAACCGTGTACTAAATACACTTTGATTGGTATCTTTCGAGAGGCCGTACCGGGTTACATTTCTTTTTCTCTCGATTTTTCTACCATGTGTCCGGGGTCACTTTAGGAATTAGCATATTCGATTTCAACCTCAAATAACAAGTATTAATTTATTTTTCACGGTTATCCGATTTTCTCTCGAGCACGATTTATAGCATACCGGCACCCTCAAAAACCCTCAATTGCTCCTCTAATTTTGTGTTGTTGCTTTATCTAACCTAAGGAAGTCTTCGTGTAATTTCTGGACATTTTTATTCCGGGACCCTGGAACCCGGCAATTGTGTATTATACACTTCGATTTGAGTCGTTCAGGCGGATCTACCGGGTCACGTTTCTTTTTCTCCCAATTTTTATACCACGCATCTGAGGTCACTTTAAGAGTTATCATATTCGATTTCAGCCCCAAATAACAAGTATTAGTTCATTTTTAACGATTTTCCTATTTTCGGTCAAGGTTGATTTATTGCATACCGGCGCCATCAAATATCCTTTGTTGCTCCTCAAAATTTGTGTGGCCGCTTTATCTAACACGGGAAAGCTTTCATGCAATTTCAAGATATTTTAGTTCCGGAGCTCTGAAATCCCGAAAACCGTGTATTATACACTTTGATTTGTATCTTTCGAGAGGCCGTACCGGATTACATTTCTTTTTCTCCCAATTTATCTACCATATGTCCGGGGTCACTTTAGAAATTACCATATTCAATTTCAGCCCCAAATAAGAAGTGTTAATTCATTTTCATGGTTATCCGATTTTCTCCCGAGCACAATTTATAGCATACAACACCCTCAAATATCCTTAATTGCTCCTAAAATTTTGTGTTGTTGCTTTATCTAACCAGATGAAGCCTTCGGGAAATTTTCGGACATTTTTTTTCCGGGACCCTGGAACCCGACAATCGTGTATTATACACTTCGATTTGAGTCGTTTGGGCGGACCTACCGAGTCACGTTTTTTTCTTCCGATTTTTATACCACGCGTCCGAGGTCACTTTAGAAGTTACCATATTCGATTTCAGCTCCAAATAACAAGTATTAATTCATTTTTCACGATTTTTCTATTTTCGGCTTAGGCTGATTTATTGCTTATCGGCAGCATGACACGTCCTTTGTTGCTCCTCAAAATTTGTGTGGTAGCTTTATCTAACCCGGGGAAGCCTTCGTGCAATTTCAAGAAATTTTCATTCCAGAGCCCTGGAATCCCGAAAACCTTGTACTACACTTTAATTTGAATCTTCGGGAGGCCGTACCGGGTTACGTTTCTTTTTCTCCCGATTTTTCTACCATGTGTCCGGGGTCACTTTAGGAATTATGATTTCAGCCCCAAATAACAAGTATTAATTCATTTTTCATGGTTATCCAATTTTCTCCCAATCACGATTTATAGCATACCGGTACCCTCAAATATCCTCAATCGCTCTTCAAATTTTGTGTTGTTGCTTTATCTAACCCGAGGAAGCCTTCGTGCAATTTCTGGACATTTTTGTTCCGGGACCATGGAACCTGACAATCGTGTATTATACACTTCGATTTGAGTCGTTCGGGCGGACCTACCGAGTCACGTTTCTTTTTCTCCCAATTTTTATATCACGCGTCCGAGATCACTTTAGGAGTTACCATATTCGATTTCAGCCCCAAATAACAAGTATTAATTCATTTTTCATGATTTTTCTATTTTCGGTCGAGTCTGATTTATTGCATACTGGCACCATCAAATGTCCTTTGTTGCTCCTCAAAATTTGTGTGGCCATTTTATCTAACCCGAGGAAGCCTTCGTGCAATTTCTAGACATTTTTTTCCTGGAGCCCTGGAATGCCGAAAACCGTGTATTATACACTTTGATTAGAAACTTTCGGGAGGTCGTACCGGGTTACGTTTCTTTTTCTCCCGATTTTTCTACCATGTGTCCGGGGTCACTTTAGGAATTACCATATTTAATTTCAGCCAGGAATGACAAGTATTAATTCATTTTTCACGGTTATCCGATTTTCTCCTGAGCACGATTTATAGCACACCAGTACCCTCAAATATCTTCAATTGCTCCTCAAATTTTGTGTTGTTGCTTTATCTAACACGAGGAAGCATTCGTGCAATTTATGGACCTTTTTTTCCTTAACCGGGTAATCTCGAAAACCATGATACACTTCGATTTGAATCGTTCGGGAGGTCGTACCAGGTCACGTTTCTTTTTTTCCCAATTTTCTACCACGTGCCCGGGGTCACTTTAGGAGTTACCATATTCGATTTCAGTCCCAAATAACAAGTACTAATTCATTTTTCACGATTATCCTATTTTCGAACGAGACCGATTTATCGCATACCGGCACCATCAAATATCCTCTCGGTGCTTTATTTAACCCCAAGACAAAATGAGCTCGATTCGAACTCGACCCGAGCTCGAGCTTCAATTTTTTAGGCTTGACAAGTTTCGAGTCGAGCCTGAACCAGAGCTAAAATTTTTGAGCTGAGCCTGAGTCCACCAAAGCTCGAGCTTAGATCAGCTCGTTTATGACCCTAAATAAACCAAACACACCTCCTTAACTAACTAGTCAACCTTGGAAAGAGTTAGTTATAAGTTGTTACAATTTTGTTATTTGTTTCTTACAATATTATCAAGGTGTTTCGTCTATATATCAATCCTCTAAAGTGTAATAATGTCTCTTAATCACTCAATACATTTCTCCACTTTATTTACTCCGAGTTCATTATTGACGATCTAATTTACGAGAACCTTTTAGTTTTGTAATTTTGTTTAATTTTATACTTATAAGTTATACCTCAACTTATATAGTATCACAATTCTACTACATGGACTAAATTATAACTCCCTAATTCAGTAAATCTCTTTTAAAACGGTTTTAACTTAAAACGAGAAAATATCAACGTTTTATGATAAACGTGATCATTTTATGATAAAAATATTATAAATAAAATTGTCGTTTTTTAACAATAAACTTATGATAGCATGCATTTTATCAGAAAATATTTATATTTTATCCGTTTTAATTTCAAAAGGAAAATGCCCATCTGAAATGAAAATTTGCCTAATTTCTAATTTTATTTTGGTTTGCTTTTATGCGTA
Organism: Silene latifolia subsp. alba; assembly: GCA_001412135.1. Lineage (NCBI taxonomy): Eukaryota > Viridiplantae > Streptophyta > Magnoliopsida > Caryophyllales > Caryophyllaceae > Silene > Silene latifolia. The sequence goes on from LHUT01001383.1 coordinate 4,780, forward strand.
GTTTTGACTTTTGACACGGCCATTAGCCCTATGCTTCTATGTTCATTACTAAAAATAAACTATATACTTCGTACAATAAAATAAAAATATAACCAATTTATGTTATTCTTCTATGCCATTTTCAATGGTTATCAATTTTATCATGATTGACGTGCAATAAAGTTATTCGATTTGGATGGTTTTACTTGATGAAAGGTATATGTGCGGATTAAAATAATACAAGAAGGCCAAATTCTTTTATTTCCAAAAGCTAATAATACCTACTAGCTTAGCTTAATTTATTCATTTTCATTCACCTATAAATACCAACCCATTTTACGTATATCTTCAAATCATAAACATTAAGCAACATACAAATTCAAATACCTTATAATTTTCCGAGTTATTTGACTACTAACTCTTATCAAGAATGTCTGGCATGTGCGCAAACTGTGACTGTTCTGACAAGAACAACTGTGTGTAAGTTCATCCTTCATTTTTTTAATTCATTTTACAATTACGGTTTTTCTAACATGTGTCCCAACTCCCAAGTAACTAAAATTGGTTCCTAATAATTGTCGTCTAATCTAAATTTCGCGTATGATTTTGCAGGAAGGGAGCTGCTGAATACGAGTAATTCCTAAAACCCTTACCTCATAAATCTTATAACAGTATAATGAATCATGACATTAATTATTAACTCGTCGTAAACTTAATTAAGGCCATTATTAACTTCATATACTAACAAAGTTTCACGACTAATTTGCAGTGATGTCGATGCCTTGGTCGTGGATTCAGGAGTAGGAATGGCGACTGCTTATTACTCAGGAGAGTGCGACAGTTGCAAGTGCGGCCCTAGCTGTGCATGCGCTAGCTGCAGCTGCTGCTCTCACTAAGTTGGTGACGCATCATTAAGGCAGTATTATCATTAAGCTTAATTATAATGAGCTTAATTACTTTTTATGTATTAATCAATCCACTGCCTAAAAGTGTTGATGTCTGAATAAACTTGATACTGTTTTCCCAGCTTTTATTCGTAATTTCCCTGTGCCCTTATGTGCCCAATCTTCTCAATATTATTGTACGTTTCGTGTTACATTCAGCCTTAATTATCAAAGAAAATCGACATCTCTCATTTCTATGAAGTGTCGATCTTCAAGACATTGTCACACTAAATTCTAACACAAATTCTCATTGAAGACAGACATTATCCGTGTGTCCCTCTCACAAAATGCAAATGAATAGTGCAAGTGAGGGTGAAATGGATACCCCCACTTACCCTCACACTTGCATTTTGTGAGAGGGTCACTATCCGTCTTCAGCTTGTCACGGCTAGTGGCCGTCTTCAATGAGACGGACTGAAATTCTAATCATTTAAAAAAAGTTGCTTAATGTAAAGTTACACCTTAGAGCTTGCAAAAGTTGACTCGACACGGAACTCAGTGCATCATGCTTGTGTCAAAAGTTCAGGAGTACTACAATCCCATTTTTGGGTCTCGTTTTATGTCTCACTCTATATTTACACAATTATCTTTAATCATTAGTGCTTATGCGTCAAATAAAGAGATGGTGGAACACAATGCGGGAAATAAAATTGGGATAGAAGATCGAGATTCTTAATGTTAATGATACATGGGCAATAGGCAATAGCAATGGCAAGAGTTCCTTACCAACTTTTTTCGGAGCGACATCATAACCTATGGAACTCCTTATTCCTCCTCAATGGTAAGAGTTCATGCGTTCTTATATTTGAGGATGGGCCGATGGGATAATCGCTTTTGGTCCCATTTGGTAAAACTAATACTAAAATGATAACAGTATACACAAATAAATTTGCGAAATATATAAACACGAATTTAAAATTTACAGGGTCACGATATTCACGAATACATATCAATTATCAACTAAGGCTATATAAAACCATCATAGCCTCATAGGACTACCGGCCTTCAAAAAACACTCGGACCCGGTAAATAATCCTCGAGGAATAAAGATAACAAGCCGAATCTTAAACCAACCAACCTCCTATAAACAAGCAAAAGCATAGCAATAAACCTCTGTTTAATGATCATGACAATCAAAATTCAAATACAAAGTGTCATTGCTCGGACATTAGTATCGGACAATGTCTTGAAGACATTCATAGAAATGAGAGATGTCGATTTTCTCTTTGCCTGAGTAAATGTCCTCAGCTCTGCCACCTTGCTCGCCTTGAGCAGACATTTCAATTAACATGTACAGTTTCTTGATCGGCATCTGCCACAAAGAAAATCCAATTAGAGATCCGACCATTCTAGCTCCGTATCACCATCCAAAGCTTTTCTTATGAGAAAAAAATATTAAATAAGATTTGGAGCGGAAACTTACATCATCAAGGGCTTCTGCAGCTGAATCTATATCATCGTCTGAGAATACATTGAGTTGTTTCAACACCTGAAGAAAAAGAAAAGAGAATACATATTAAATTTAAAGGTCAGATAATTAAAAGGTTTGCCAAGTCGAACATCAAACCACGTTGTACAGGCTGCTTCACCCATGGTGGAGCTAACATGAACGAATTGGGGTCCCCTGACCCAGACACCAAAAACTATTTTTTAATACTATTTTGTGAATATTTTTTCCCAATCTTGCACTTTGGAAATTTTTATCTATTAAGTGTATAAGTAACAAGTTTAAGTTTCAAACGGGGAAAGATATCCTCATTCCTCATGGACTGTGTTCTGCATTTTGGTCTAAAATATCCTCTAAAATATGCACAGAAATGAAGGCAATTATTATTAAATGTCCCAAATACTTTCATGAGTCAGGAAGCTGGACAAAGTACGAAGGAAATCAACAAGAAAACTACTCTCTCCAAACTTTACATCTTTTGCTCGACTGTAAATAAGTAAAAGATTTACCTTTCGTGCATCTTCAGTTTTCAGAGTAGGGACACGATATGTGACTGAGAAGGAGTCTCGAATGCCAATTGAATCCAAGAAACCTACTTCACTTGTTGTCCCAAGCACAAGAAGTTTCTTTCCCTGAAACAAATATATAGACAGGTACTTGAGATTTGTGCTCTATACCTCCTCCTCTACATATATTAAACCTTTAATAATGTCTTGTGGAAATACTTCAGCAATTTGAACGTAAAAGAAAGCGCAAGCTATCTATTCTCCATTTCATAATGTATGAGAATCTACTTCATATTGGGTAATACGGATATTGAGAGAACTGCCATCCACTTCCTTCGAAGAAAGACTTAACTATTAGTGATAAATTTTCTTGGGCAGAGATACACATGAGCCTTTTTATGAACCAACCATCACATAAAAATCTTGTTTTGAGCAACTACCTTTTAAAAAACAATAGGGATATTTTCATATGTAGCCCTCAACTTTTTCATTTTCTCACTTGTACCCCTCTTTTTTTGAGAAAAAAACTTTCACTTGCAATAACACTCAGCCACGACTTCGGAAAACGGTAAATATTCATATTGTACGTCTTTGCAAGATCTTCGGTTTGAAAAAAAAAATCATCGTTTTCAGAACTTGTACCCGGGAGTTCTAGTCAGTCAAAGTTTATTTCGTCAAAAGACTTTGACCGAACATAATTCCCGACTACAATTTCAAAAAACAATGATTTCTCTTTTTTTTTTCAAACCGAAGATCTTGCAAAGACCGATATGAAAAAGAATTTACCTTTTACGAAGTCATAGGTAAGAGTTATTGCTAGTCAAAGTTTTTTTCTCAAAAAAAAGAGGGGTACAAATGAGAAAATGAAAAAGTTGAGGGGTACAAATGAGAATATTCCAAAATAATTTAGCAAGGGCACAAGCATGGCAAAGCAAAAAAATAGAGGGGTTGCACATTTTCTTGCCTGGATGGGGAGCCATCTTAGGCCATTGGGGGTGAAATAGACAAAAATTTGAAAAAAAATTGGGAACTATAGAAGAATAAGTTTGTGAAGCCTTGCGCATCTGAGCCCGTGTCCTAGTAGGCTAGTAAGCAGCAAATTCTTATGTTTGAGAAAGCTTGCATGGGCGTTCATTGTCCTCCACCCAGTACAGCCACATCATAGGACTTAGGCCTATTAGGGAGTTTATGGCTAGAAAATATGTTATAATTTGTCAATATTTTGGGTACCTAAAGCCTTCAACTTCAGATGAAATATAGATATTAGTCAAAAGGTTATTTCAGCGTATGAAAAAAAAATTGTCTTCCGAAAAAATGATCACTATTACATTTTAATTTACCTGAAAAGAATCTAACAATTTCTATCTCAAGTAACTCTAGATTATATACTCCTATCTAGTGTACATACCCTCTATTAAAATAGAGTGATATGGTAAACTGAATGTACAGCATTATTTTGGTGAAGATGGGTATTATGGGATATTTTCACTCGTTTTCCAGAAAAGGTCACCGAAGTGTCTCCAGATAGCTGATCATTCATCCAATAATAATAGAGTTCCTACTTGTGTGGACACAACTCACACAAGTATTCAGAAACCAAGTAACATGTGAAGGAAAATGAAAGTAACGATACAACGTGGGTTCATATTACTCATATATCACAGTGACCACAGATAACCAGCATATGAAGAAAGATTCTAAGTCGATAACCAACATATGAAGAAAGATTCTAAGTCGGAACCTTGAGAGTGTGTTTGAATAGCAAAAGTGGAGGGAAAGGGAGAGGAGGGGGGTGGAGGGGAGGGAGAATGAAGAAGTGGAGTTTTCCTTCGAAATCTTTCCTATGGTGGAAGAATTTTGATTACTTGGAGGAAGGAATATAAATCCCTCCAAATCCTTCCCTTCCATTCCCTCCAACCCTATTTGCTATCCAAACAAAAGTTTTGTATCCCACTATCCCTCCCTCCCCCTCCCCTTCCTTTCCCTCCAAATCTCTTCATCCAAACAAGTGCTAAATGTGGACATTATAAGATGAAAGACGGAACTTTCCTAGTGAGCAGAGGGAGTATTAAGATTACCCCTCCTATATGTGAAGTACAAGAACTCACTCAGACTTACCAGTGGAGGGAGTCGCTTCAAAAGGACCATCAGTGTCTGAGAGATAATATTTGAAAACCGAGGGCCAATAGCCACATACTCGACTAGCCTGCAAGATAGCAGTTGAGCCAATGTAAGCCTAACTAGAAAAGTAATAGTCCGAAGAAAAATATCATCTATAATACGAAGTTACCTTTCAATGTCATCAAGAATGATAACACTCAAGGGTGACCTGTAAGCATCCTCAAAAACCTGTCAATAACAATGAAAGTACATAAATTAACAATCATCAACATTGAGAACCTTAGGGAAGGAGAAATAGAATCCACAATTAAATAATGCCATATGGATGAGAAACACCATAAATGGCAATCAACAGCCACGAATAATTTTACATGCATTGAAGATTCTGCGGTAAAAGATAAACCCTTGCAGTCACTTATTTGCAGTAAGAGGGCCGGAGCCTTTAAAGTTTAAAGGGTAAAGGCTTATCGTCGCATACAGCAGTCCGAAAAAATAAAAACAGAGCAATACAAAGGAAAAGCTGTAACCTTGACAATGCGAGCACATTTCGTACTCTCGGCAAGACCAATCATGGATTCAGCCGATACCTGTTTATACACGAAAGAAGGGTTAAAATAAACGAAACGACTACTTAAGGAATATAGTAAAACCAACCAATAGTTAACTTACAATCTTGACATATGGGAAATCACTACAAATACCAACTGTAGCAGCCATTGCAGTCTTCCCGCTGTATCAAGAAAAATTTAACAGGTTACTAAAGTATAAGTCAAGACCACTAATGTAAGAAGGAAGATAAAGTATTTACCTGCCACTGGGACCTTCCAAAAGACAAGTCAAGAGTGGGCTGCCTTTGCTAAGTTTTACTTGCTCTGCCAATAGCATAGTGCGCTGTTGAATATGTTCATGACGTGCACCACAATCCACCATGCCATTAAGCCTACATGTTTGCAAGGAACCCATATAAAGCAGAAAAATCAAATATTAAAAAAATTTAGATGAATGTAAGATAAACAAGAGTCTAGAGGACATCAACAATGCACTTGATAGAAGGGTCAGACTGTATATATCACCTGCAGCGTTCAAGGTCACCAGTTGATGCTCCAAACGCGGGTACAACTTCACGAAGGGAATTAAGAAAGTCGTCCATGGTAACTTTTATATTTTCTTCATCCACTGGCTTTGTAAGATCATCCATATTTAACTGTCGGTTCAACGCATATGAAACAGCACTCTTTACAACACCTTCAAGTTCTGCACCACTGTAGTTCTTTGTCCTGGCAGCTACAATAGTGCAACATGGCCAAAAGTCCGAAATCAGATACATAGAGAAAGAGGGG
>LHUT01001383.1:25889-39614 GCA_001412135.1 Silene latifolia subsp. alba
AAATCATGCAAAAAAAAAAAAAAATTAAAAATGAAATAAATTTGTTAGATGAACCAAAATTTGACATCAATCTCAACTTCATGTTTGTCTTGAGTTAAAAGATTTTACAAGGTATCACCTATACATGACGTTTGTCTTCTATAATCTTAACTACATCATCAGAGCCTTAATCTGAAAATGGTTTGAGGCCGGCTGACATGAATCCTCCTTTGCAATCGTAAAAAAATGTGTGAACTCGAAAATATACAAAGCAGAAAAACTTACAGGAGCTTAGGACTTGGATGACGATTTCCTTATTTTAGTAAAGAACATAAAGAACCTTGGAAACAATGCCTTTTTCTTCTTCTTCACGGTGTTGCTTTCCCCAAATGCAGCCGTGGGGCTTGTGTCACTGTCCTCGGAATCCTGGGTGGTTGTTTGCGGATCCTTCAGCCCTTGTCCCTCCTCGACACTCTTTCCAGTCTCTCCCCTCCATTTCCTCAACTCATTTTCTATACGTTCTTTCCCTTCCTTGGCCTTCACGGCTTTCTCCATGGCGATTCTAAGAGCTTCTTTTCTATGTTCCACTTCTCGATTTGCCTCTTCTAGTTGTGCCAACGATCTTAACTCTTTTTCTCTCGCTAACTCAATTTGAGACATTGCAGTCGCCACCTTCATATTCGCTTCTTCTTCCGCCTCATTGGCTTGCTTGCTCAGTTCATTATATTTTTCCAAGGGAATCGTAACCCCATTGTCATTTCGGGGTGACTCTTGCTCTAGACTCTCTGACGCTCTGGCCGCGTCTATCTCCTTTTGAGCTGTGGTTAACCGAATTTCCATATATTTAGCTTCTGCTTTAGCTTGCTCCACCTCTTCTTTCGCCTTCTTCAACTCTACCCGAGCCAGTTCAACAAACGATGTGGCCTCTTCTGCCTCTCGAGATGCGTGTTCCAATTCCTCAGGCAAGTCCGTCATTGTCTCTCTAGCTTCCTTTTCTCTCGTCTTTACCACGGCTATATCCGACTTTATTCCATCTAACTCGGCTTCAAGGGATGCAACCTCGGTTTTAGCCATACCCTCTCTCTGCCTCAAGTTATCCAACTCTAACTTTTCCTTCTCAAGCTCTTCTTTCAATGATGTGGCCGCCACCTTCAGGCAGTCCACTTCATCCATTGCTTTTCCTTTAACTTCCTGACTGACTTTCAACTCTGAACAATCTGCCAATTCAGCTTTTAAATTAGCAACCAATGTAGACGCCGAGTTTAATTTTGATTTCAGATCCTTATTTTTATTTATCTGCTCATTTAGTTTTGCCAAATCCTCCTTTGCTTGCTTAAGATCCTCGTCGCAAGAGAGACAGTCTTTCTCCTTTGCCATAGCTTCTCCGGTTCTGTGTTCCTCTGCCTCCAAATGAGCAGCATGAACAAACTCCAAGGCTTCCTTGGTAGATTTCAGCTTTGTTGTTAGTTCCTCCACAGTCTTCTCAACATCCCCCAATATCGAGACGCTTTCTTCAGCTTTTTTCTCAGCAGCATATTTCTCAGTCAACGAAGCTGCATACTCTATTCGAAGCGTTTGCAACTCATTTTTGACGGTTTTTAGGTCAGAAATAGCCTCATCATCCGTGATTTTTGCTTCTTGCAGCTGTGGTTCCGTCTCATTAGCAATTCTTTGTTCCATCTCTTTGACTCTAAGATGAGCCAGCTCGGAATTTTGTTGTGCTTGACGCTCTTCGGTCTGTGCTCTTTCCAGAGTCAGCTTTAAATCTTCAATAAGTCTCTTTGTGCTTTCCAAATCATTTTGTAATTGGATATTTGATTGTTTGGCAACCTCGGACTGTTCCTTATACATAGGAATGTCCTGCTGCACTTTCTCGAGTTCTTGTTCAATGTTTTCGCGTTTCTGCATATATTCAACAATTAAAAGGCAAAGTCAAAATCCCTGAACTCTAACGCAAGATCATATAGAGCGCAATGTTAGCTATCCTAACTGGTAAAGTCAATTTTGTTTAAAACCCGTGAACATCAAAATTGCAAAGATAAAAAAACAACAAATGTGCGGCAAGAGTTTGCTGTACTTCACCTCTGCAGTCGGGACTTTACGAGAGCTCCAATCAACAATGCCTCCAAACTTGGAAACTTCATCTTTCACGGATTCAAATGGTGGACTTGTATCAATAACAACCCTGTTTGGATCGTCCTCTGAATTGATAGGATCTTCGGTTCTGACTTTGATCTGAGCAGGCTTGACATAGGTAATAGCAACACCTTGAGCAGAAACTTGACTGTCTTTTCCAGCATCATGCACTGAACCTTCCACTCCGGAATCTAAAAAGTAGCATTAGTCTAAACGAGAAGATGTTCGACAAACACCAATGAAGGAAAACAGAAAAAGCAAAACCGAATACATTAATACAAGCTGTCAATTCCAATTACACACATCAATACAAGTAGCGTAGCAGGAACCAAATATCAATATCCATATTCGACATACTACAGTACTACACATCTTTCTCAAAGACTGCATTTCGTCATTTTGGCGTCAGTAAAACTACAGTCGGGATAGGCCAATTCGGATTTCAGGTCATATTTAAGCTATTCAATTCGGGTAAATGTCAGATTGAGTCATGTCAGTTTGTCAGGTGTATTCCCTATGTACCTTAGCTGCATACAGATACCTATATTTTCACATACTCCTGCATTCAGCATTCATATCCCACCTCGTCATCGAAAGATAAATGGAAGCAACAACAACAACAACATTACCCAAGTGCCTCAATGACTACCGTCAATTGGGGTAGAGGAGGTCGAATGAACAAGGCCTTACCCTTATGTGAGCAACATAAAAAATAAATGGAAACCATATTTAATAATTTAAATAAACGATTCAGAACATTTCCTTGCAAATAATACCTGAATCCAACTGATCATGCAATTGTCCATTAGAACCATCATTATAATCTTCTGAAACTCCAACAACAGCAACAGGAACAGTTAGACCGCTAGCATCAAGCAGACCTTGCTTAGATGATTCATCCACCAATTTCTCATGGTCTTTTATGACACTTCTAGCATCAGAAATCAATGAATCATTCATTACCATTATCATATCGCTAAAATATACAAACGCAATGGGAAAAAAAAACCTTCGGCTAAAATCAGGACATAAATATAGATTACCTCTGTATCAATTGGTTCTTCACGTTTGATCAAAATACTTCTCAATTCTCATAAACGAATGGAAACGTAAAGAACCAGAAAGTGGAACAAATTACCTTGGAGAGTTTGTGCTAGATTCTTCCTCAAATTGAACCATTGGAATTGGTTGATCTTCTATTGGAGTACCCATTAAACTAAATATCACAAACAACCTCTAACTCACCGAATTTTTTTACCTTTGGTTAAAAAAAAGGAGGGAAAGAGAGAAACAATGAAGATAATAATTTCAAATTACTTTCTCTTTCTCTAATTTGGCTAAAATGAAACTAAGAGGTTCAAAATCATTTATCTTAATTATGATATACAAAACTATATGCTAAAATAAAACATTTCTAAGAAAAAAAAAAGAATATTTATGGATTTAAGGCCACAATGAATATATACTACACAAATCTTTTGCTATACTTAGCTAATTTCACAACGGATAAAAATATATAGATACAAAAATAATAAAACACCCACATAACATAAAATTGAATCCTTTATTAGTTCAAAAATATTTTTTATATTATGTTTCGCATTTTATTTATAACCGTTCTTTATTAAATCACATCCACCTAATAATCTTCCATACAACCTTGTTCATTTTTTTTCTTTTACAAAGAAAAACTATGATTAATTCTAGAGGCACTAATTATTGTGCCTCTATAATTAAATAACAACATATAAAAAAAATGTCAATTGATATGGATGAAGATTTAATCTTCATTGCCTCAGGAGCAATTCTTGGAGTGGTATTTGCATACCTTGTTGGTGAAATCATATTACATTGCATAAAGTATTGTGGTTTCAATTCTCAATCATTCGGCACCATTCGAACCCAACCCCGATCATCATCATCCACGTCAAGACATAACCAACAACATCAACAACAACAACAAGAGCTACGGATAATGAGAACATCGAGTGCACTCGAGGTAGGCATAGACATATTTAGCCCACGGTTCCTCGAAAGTGCAAGAGCCTCACAAAGGGAAATTGTGAGAACATTTGTTGAGGAATTAAGGCTGGAAAGGGAAAGGGAAGGGATTCGAAAGTTAGGTCTTCTTCCTATAAAAGAGTTTAATAGCGAAGAAAACGTGTCGACTTGTAACGATTGTGCAATTTGTTTAGAGGATTTTGATGAAGGTGAGGAATGTAGAGTTCTTGTCAATTGTAGTCATATGTTTCATTCACATTGTGCTGATGATTGGTTAAAGAACAACCAACAATGTCCTATTTGTCGTTCCGAAATTTGACTCAATAACAAGTTTTTCAAGTCATTTTAATTGCGCGATCCCAAAAGGTAAATCTTAAATCAGGGAGAAGAGCAAGGATAACATCGCAACATCAAGAAATGCAGAATTTGTTAGACGAGACAACGAAAATGAGATCAAATTATCGGAATCAAATTCAAACTATTAGGAGAGGGAATAGACGTTATCATTCACCTAACACAATCAATAATACTATTGTGACACCAATTTCTTTTCCAGATTCAATAAAACCTAATTTATTGAAACAGCAACTAAAAAACGAATCGAAACGACAAAATTGTTAGAAAAACATCGAAAATGAAATCAACAATCAATCAATTGATGGGAATTAAATTCAAGCTAATTGAACAAGCAGTACGTTTTCTCTTTGACGTTTATCATTCGCCTTAACACATTCAACAATACTATTGTTGCACAAATTACTTTTCCAGATTCAATAAAAACCTAATTTATTGCAACAATAAACGCAACTAAAAATACGAATCGAAACGACATAAACACGAAAACATTACTAAAATCTTCATGATCGATCTTCACTCATCATCGCTTACGTCAACATCATCAGCAGACTCATCGAAATCATCATCGAAATCCGAGCAACTATCATCATCAACATCATCATCACTGCCGTCGAAAGGCACGTCTTCATCGGCGCTGTCGTCACCTTTCTTTTTCATCGCCAGTTCGGTCGCTGTCCGAGTCACCGGTGAGTCAACTCGCTTGAAAAACGTCATGTTATCGGCGCTGAAGCCGGCGACGTCGAGGACTGGTTTCTGGTACGAAGCGAAGACAGGTAGAGCTCGATCGGCGGCGAGTTTACCGGAGAGTGTGACGGCGGATTGACGGAGGAGAAGGTGGCGGAGAGGAGCAGAGAGCTTGGAGAATGACGATGTCGAAGCCGCCATTGATGTTGCTCGTTAGGGTGGTTAGGTGATTTGAGAGAGAGGTATGAAGGCGGAGTGGTGTGGCGTTGTGGAGTTGTGGGATTTAAAGGAGTAGGGTTTTACACGACTCTCTAAAACCCTTACTAGATCCCAATTGCTGTTCGGCCGTCCACATATTTTACTAAAAAATGAATCGGTTTTTTAAAATCGAAAAGACGAATTACCAATCGTGACAATGTAGGTACAAAGCGTCTTGCTTGTGACAGGCTAATCCCGTCACAAGCTGAAGATCTCTCACAAAAAAGGGAGAGGGGACAAGGTGGGGCATCCCCATGTGCTTCCCCACTCACCTCTCATGGGTATTTTGTGAGAGGAAACGGTATCCGTTACAAGCTTGTGACGGATATTGCCGTCTTCAATGAGATTTTGTGAGATAACTAATGGATTAATACAAACCCATTTTTTCATCATTAAAAAAAAAATGCTCAAATGTGGATCATACACCTCCAAACCTTTGACATGTACACGTCCGGATATTTTCGTAAAACGGTCATATCTTCTTTGTTTTTTGTCTATTTGGAGTGTGTGACCTATGGTTAGAACTGTAAGAGTATAGGCTATCACCTCCAACTGGAATTACTTCATTCTCATGTCTAAAACTCGAGTTACAACCGTTTAAAGTTGACGATTGTTGTAGACGGATTCTAAACTACTTGTTTGGTCCGGTTTTTATCCGAAACAGGAGTTTAATGTTTGACATGGTGGATTCAGCAGGTCAATTCGACTCCTGACGGAAAAAAAAAAAAAGAGTAATTTCAAACATAGAAGCATTGAGCAACAGACGGTTTGCTAATCGATATCATTTGTCAAGAACTCTCATATGGGACGGTTTTATAGTACAAAAACCATCACAAAAGAATAATGATTCAACATGCCAAATAAGATAAAGAAAGACTTCCAAAATTTATATTGTAAAACCGTCTCATATGAGATATAAGGTTGCTGAAATCAGCTCAAATATGTTTGTTACTCCGTACTATTTATAGTATATCATTACAAAATAAGGTTGCTGGAATAAAACTTTAAGCTTTATTCAATTAAGTTTTTAGTTCAAGCAAAATGTTAATGGGTTTGGTCTGCTAATAAGACCGCCCTAAACAACTATTTGTGTCAGTGAAAATATACCGAGTATGTTATTTTAACTAGCAAACTCGACTAAAGGGTCGCCTTGCTGCTCACAAATGTTGCAATTCAGTCGTCCTACACAAAAGCATCATCAGTTCATCACCTGGGTTATCATACTTGCCAACGATTCCTTTTCCGACGAGTCGGTTTACTACCCTCGCCTGATTGGTTCACGCCATTGTCCGGAGAAACTAGATATTTCTCACAATCTTTGACGCCGATCTTAGTAAAAGCTTGGACAAGGTTTTTGATGTAATCTGGCAAACTACCCTTCAGAATCGCGGAGCATGTACTTTTAGTCTTTGATGTTGGGGTTTTGCCCTTCTCAAAACTTCCGACCTGAACACCGTCAAGGTATGCTCTACATGCGGCAAGTATATCATGAGCCCGCTTATAGAAATGCCCGTAAACCAAGTCCTCGAATTTCTGCAGGCAATTCAAAAACACGTTTGAGCACATAGATTTAACACAAAAACACGAGGCCAACAAGAGATCACAGTCGAGTATTTGTTAAACTCAATGTTTTACCGTGATGAGAATTGGATTGACCAACTATTACAGCACAGGTTAAAAAGCACCATCATTGTAAGTATTTGTCCCACGGGGAACGGAAATAGAAAAAGGTCGGCTGTATTCTATATCCATATTTGTAAAACAAAGAAATATTAACGTCCCTTCTCAAGAAGCGGCTTGGTAGGATCTATGATGGGATTATAATAGAACAATGGTCTTTAGCCGTATACAGAATATACAACAGTCATTACCGTAGGGCGTAGGCCGTAGCCTTACACAAGTATATGGCACTATTTTTGGAATATCACAAGAAGTGCGACATGAATGGACTACAAATGGAATCACACCTAGGACACCGACAAATCAGTCATTTGTAGCACTCATTTGTAGAACTTCCCAGAACAAATTACGCTGTTACCCATACCGACACCCACACCAATTTAAAATATCTACTAGATCTGTAGTTTTTTTTTTGGAAAAGAATTTCATGGAGAAGCAAGGACATTAGCAACGGTTACTACTTTACTAGCAAACAAACAACGCACAAAGAGGTGCGACAAGCAACCGTTTTAACTTTTAAGTGCAAAGTATTATTAGATGTTTGTGTGAGGTGCAAAAAAGCAATTTGAACCTCTTCCTAAAGTAAAAACTGAACAGTACTCTTAGAGCAATTTTACCTTTGGCGGGTTCCTCATTGTGTAAAGCATAGTTTTCAGTGAGAGGAGAAATGTGTTCTCACTGTAATTCTTAGATGCTGTCTTGCCATGCGGGGAATTTTTCGAGTTAGCAAATCCAGGCTCATTATAGTATGGCTCCTCATTTAAAATAAGCCCTTGTATAGACACAAGGACTTGTAGCATGTTTGACTTGCCTGGACGCCAATTCTCTTCTCCATGACCAGCCCACGTTCCCAAAAGACTTAGACATACTTTCCCACAATTATATAGATTAGGGTTAATTCGTAGACCATGTGCATGGTATTTTACATGCTGCACAAAAACAGTTCAAATCAGCTCCTCAAATCAGAATAATGAACTAACAAGAGACAAGACGGATCATAACAGATTACGTACTGGTGGTGACTTTGGATAAGCATGCGTGAAGTTAACATCGAAAAAGAAGAGCCCATCATGATAAGGAGTACCATCTGCTCCCACAATGACAGCCCTCAGTAGATCCATCCTTGCCTCGTAAACCCTGACAAATATTGTATCTGCAGATGGATGGGAAGCAGACAGACAACCAAACAAGTTATGAGAACCACTAGCACAAGCTACCGCAAATTGCAGCATCAAATAAATACAAAACGCGGAAAATAGTTCCGGACTTGCTGACCCACTGGTGGATCTATCTAGGAGGACTCGGGGTCCTCGGGCACCAGAGGACAAAAGATCTGTGTACAATTTGCCTAGTTTTTGTTCTAGAAAGATAAAAAAATAGACATTATTTAATACTCTATAATAGCTACAGAATATTCCATGAGGACGGAAAAGAAAACATTTTTTTAGGCCGCCATTGGTTGTACACTTGTACCATATCCCAATCCCAGCACAAAAAAAGACAGCTTGCTGAGCGCCTGCACCAAAGTGGTCCCAACAATACTGATCAACCATTTTGATGTCACAGATTACTAGCCTATGTGCGAGTATGGCATATGCATAATATTAATATGAAATGATAATGCCCGAAAGCAAGAATCCAATGCAGTATAGGTCTCTAATATACAAATCAACAGTCTAAAGATGTATCACCGGGTAAATCCTTTTCCAGCATTCTCCATTCCTCCGCAATTGCTCTGCTCCAGCTTTTGGACTAACAGGAATGAGGGAAACAGCACATAGTCAACTGCAAGTCTGCAAGTCCATAAAGGTGAAAATACAAAACTACCAGAAAAGTTTTCCAAACTCGTACCTGCTTGACTGATTCTTTTGTAGAGTTATATAAGTGGTCCAAATGATCTTCCAAAGTATCAAATTTCTTAAAAGTTTCCAGCCTCCTCAAAATAGAGTTTTCAACGTCACCGTCTTGCCCACTAGTAGATGGGGGTGAAATTTGTGCAGATATATCATCCTCAAGGATTATTGACTGATTATTAGGGTAACCAGGACCAAATCCCGCGAAAAATGGGTTAGTTGTACTAGGATTAACTAAGTGGCTCGTGACAGGATTTACACTGCTAAGAGACGGAAATCCCCAGTTCGCTACCGAGCCATTTTGAAAAGGGTTGAATGAAGAAGCCTTTACAAATTTATCTTTTGAAGACTGAAGTAGCGACCATGGAGGCAATGGACTCATCATACCACTAGCGTGGACATCATATGTAGTTGGAATTCCGAATGAAGGAGTCTTTGACTTTGATAAGTGTTTTTTAAGACGTGCTGCTTTGGAGCTCCATGACTCAGTCTTATCCACCATAGAGGTAGGAAGTTTAGAATACGGGTTATACAGCTGTGGGTTAAATAAAGTGCTGCTTGATTGATTCGCCGTTGAAGCTGGCCACCAAGGAACAGCTGCTTCTACTCCAGTTGGAACGTCAAAATTATCAAAATGCGCTTGCAACATGACACAGTCATCATCATATGATATATCCGTAAGATTAATCCCACTAAAATCATCAGCGACGATAGTTGCATCAGTACTTGAAGTCCCTTTGGTCTCAAGATAATTAAGCATAGGTTTCTGTACAATGTGAAAAACGGAAAAGAAAGAAAACAGATATAAGCCTGTATTACTTTCTTAAGATCAAACATCATTTGCACGTAATAAAATGCAAACAGTAAACAGTATACACACAAACAATGGCTTCAAACTCCACAAACATCAGTACCTTGCCTTTGCTTTTGGGAGCAAATTTCTCGTCAATAATGACAATATCAGGATCTTCATCATCAATATTGATCACTTCATGATGAACAGTCTACATATAGAAAGGGAAAAACATGAACTTCAATTGGCCACACTCCAAGAAATCGAGAAGAGTTCAAGAAAAAGAAAAAAGAAAGAGCGATAATATAATTTGTTCAGCCATACAATTCTTGCAGGAGCTTGAAGGAGTACCAAACTAGTGGTGAGCTTTATTGATACTTCTTAATATAACTCTGTTTTAAAACTATAGTTAAGACTTAAGAAGAAATATGCTGCTTATCCAGCAAGGATCCATAGACAAAGTTACAAAAAACACACTTACCAAATTGGAACTATTTTTTACAGTTACTAAGTAATCCCTCTGTCCCGGTCATTTGTTGTCCTTTTCCATATTGGGGTGTCCCAGTGAGTTGTTGTCCTTTCAATTTTAAGAATGAACTTGATGAACAATTTGATCATTCACACTCAATTTGTTCCACTTGTCACCTAGTAGTTGGCTCATTCCTCTTTCCTTGGTCTTTGTGCCAAAACCAAAGGACAACAATTGAGCGGGACGGAGGGAGTATATATTTATCAAATTTTCATAGTCCATTTGCTTCGATCTTCCATTTACATGAACAGAGGAAGATCATTCACCGGTCCTAGATTTCTAGTAACATAAGAGAAGTTGCTAGAAATGAGTTTTACTGGCCAGACACAATAACAAGAAATGTAAATATTTCAACTGACGCAAGAGGGTTTAGCATTGTTTCAGCGTCTATTTCACCTGCAATCGGGTAACTAACACATATACTTACCGAAGAAAGGAAATTACTAGAACAAAGCACCATTTTACATTTAACAATTCAAAACTAGCCAAATATCTGGAGCTACATCTCGCTGAAGTTAAGGAGATACAATTGTTAAAATAAATCCACTAACTTCAAAATCTACTTCGGATTTAAGCATTCAAATACAATCCTCTACTAACAGACAGTAACAGTGGAAATGCAAACTACTCGCTCCGGTACACAGTTCTATCACCCATTTGAGCATTAGGTCATTTCAAATTTTCAATCTATACATCAAAGATTTACACAGTCTAACACACAAATGCTATCATAATAAAGTTCAAAACATCATAACTAAGGGATTCTACAAACACTCCATGATCACTCAAAAACAGCCAACTTTTTCAACAACTCAATACAACTTCTAAACCTACAATCACTAAAATTTCATCACGAAACACATACTTCATAAACTACCCTAAACAGTTGTCATGCAAAGTAACGTTCAAAACTTCATTTCTAAAACATCTTACAAACCCTCCATGATCACTCAAAAACATCAAACCTTTTTCATCAATTCGATACAACAACTAAACCTACAATCACTCAAATTTCGCCACGAGACATATAAAATACTTCTTAGACTACCCTAAACAATTATCATGCACAGCAAACTTCAAACCTTTATACCTAAAAGACACTAAAAACCCCTCCATGATCACTCAAAAACGCCAAACTTTTTTCATCAACTCAATACAACTTTGAAACATACAATCACTCAAATTTCGCCACGAAACACATTCAATACTTCATAAACTACCCTAAGTAAGATCAATTCACATTAAGTTCAAAATTTTATACTCTAAAACATTCTACAAACCAATCATGATCGCTCAAATTTCGCCACAAAACATATACCATACTTCATAAACTACCCTGAATAGTACCAATTAACAAAAATTTCAAAACTTTATACCCTAAGGGTGTGTTTGGATAGCAAAAGTGGAGGAAAAGGGAGGGGAGGGGGAAGGATGGTAGAGAAAGGGAGGGGAGGGGGAAGGGAGGTGGAATGGGGAGTGGATGTTTGGATACAATTTCCCTCCAAATCTTTTCTCTTTTGGAGAGATTTTGGTTTGCCTTGGAGGACGGAAAATGTATCCCTCCCCCTCTATTTCCTTCCACCCTTATTTGCCAACCAAACAAGGGATTTTAAATCCCCTACTCTCCCTCCCTTTCCTTTCCCTCCAAAGTCCAAATCCCTCAATCCAAACACAACAATATACAAACCCTCCATGATCAGTCAAAAACACCAAACCTCTTTCACCAATTCAATACAACTTCCAAAACTACTATCACTCAAATTTCGCCACCAAACACACACCATGCTTCATAAACTACCCTAAAAAATAGCAATTCGCATCAAAGTTCAAAACTTTATACCCTAGGAGTCTAGGACATTCTACAAACCCTCCATGATCACTCAAAAACACCCAATTTTTTCAAAAATCCAGTACCCAGATTACCCACAGCATTAAAAACACTAAAAAACAAATTAACAATCAATTCAACACCAAAAATCAATCAAAAAAATACAAAAAAATCACCAAATTATGCTTTTGACGCTTGGGTTTCCAAGTAGCAGGCGGAGGAATTTCAATAACATCAGCATCAACAAACGATGACCCATTACTGCTACTTCCACCTGCAAACATTCTCCTACTTCAAAAAAAACCCAAAACTTTAATTAATTAATCAAGAAATAATTAAGCAAAATTAATGAATTTTAAAAAATACCCAATTCACAAAATTAAAAGAAGAATAAAGATTGGATTAAAAATAAAAATATTTACTTGGAATTATCAGGTGGGTGAGTTGGAAAAGAGGGATCCTCCATTGTTGCTTGATCAAAGAAGATGAAAATGAGAGTTTTTCCAAAGTTTATATATAAGTTGAATGAAGTAAAGAGAAATTCTTGGATTGATTATAGTAATGAAATTATTTATTGGAGTTTAGTTGCCGTAGTTGGGGTCGGATACGACTCTTTGAAGTCTTTGTTTTCAGTTACTTTTGTCGGGATGACGAGGAATTTTGCAGTCGCTATTCGTCATATGAATATGGGTATTTATTAAAAAAGAAAATGAAGAATGATCTTAGGTTCAAATGCCCGATTTTAACGATTTGGATGTAAAGTTTACGAGTTATTCACTTGTGTTTAATGGCTCTAACTCTTTCTAGTATTATTCGCCCATGGTTTTTTTTTCAGGATGTTGTTTTGTATATTCAAAATTAGTTCGGAGGATATTTTATTCCTAATTAATGGTTTTGTGAGAAATGAGATATTTGTGACTTTTGATATTTTTAGTATGAATATGGACTAAATAAAAAACAATATTGAGTTCAATTACCCGTTTTTAAGGGTTTGAATATGAAAATTCACGAGTTATTCACCTGTATTTAATGAGACTCTAACTATTCTTGTATTGTTCGCCCATGATTTTTCGGGATATTATTTTATACTCGTATTTGCCTAATTAGGTTGGAGGACATTGTTTTTCAAATTAATGATTTTGTGAGAAATGTGATATTTGTGACTTTTAATGTTTCTCAGTATTTTCGATTTAGATTAATTTTCTTTGTGAGATATATTTTGGTCTTTTGGGGTATGATTATTAGGTGAGTGATCAAATGGGATGTCCAACCTAAAAACTCAAGAAAATTGAAAAAATTGAGAATGAATAAAAATGATTTTCAAGAAACTCCATATAAACTCATGAAAAATTCTAAGGTCTTGCGGGAAGATCATCAATGTGTCCTTCCAAGCCAATAAGAAATATTCATGGCTATATTTGTCTTACATTTACCTTTATATTTATTGCTTTTAAATAGCTATAAATATTTCTTATTGGCTAGGGCCTAGGGAGGAAACATTAATGATTTTCTTGAAAGACCTAAGAATTTTTCATAAATACATTTTAAGCGCGAAAGTGGTAATTAGGCCCCTTAACCCTGTTCAATTGTGAAATTTGGCCCCATAAGTTTTATTTGGAGCAATCAA
>LHUT01001384.1:2193-21534 GCA_001412135.1 Silene latifolia subsp. alba
AATGTAAAACTTGTCCATGATTATAACTCATTTTCATTTCCCATCAAAACCCATCTTCTAATCAAGCTATTTCAACAGCTCATTTCCCGTCTAAAGAACATCATTCACCCCAAATGATGTCCAAATGTTATGGACACGCGTCGGACACGGCCCAAATACCATGGACACGCGTCGGACACGTGCCCAAATAAATGTTGAAAGTTAGACACGGCTTTATAGGCGCCTGACACCTTTTGGCCTGTGTCCGAGGAGTGTCGGTGTCCGACACGGGACGACTGATTAAGAGAAGTGACCGTGCTACCTAGGTGGGAAGTGATGAGCAAAATGAAGAACGTCTGATTTAATTGAACAGTTGGAGTAGTGAGTAGAGGAGAGAGGTAAATAAGAATGATTAATTAAATGGAGGTTATATGCTTTTTGCAACAAATCTAAGACATCCATTTGCTTGATCCAATGGCCCTTATTAGGACTTATGGACTCAAAAAGATGTAATGGACTTAGATGATCTCTTATAAATGATCATCAATAGTTAATGGTTGATTAATTGAATTTGAAAATTCATGATGAAATATATAAACCTCTTTAATGCGATTGAAAGATATCGTAATTAGTTCCAAAATGAAATACTTAAACTCCTGTGGAGTTTACTTGATGTCTCAACCTGAAGTTTGAGCATATTGGAATATAGATTTGAATGAGATTTTTGCTAAACATGTGAAATTAGTTTATGTTCCAGAAGTAACATAACTATTAGAATAATGTACTAGAAATCTACAATGAAAAATGTCAATCCATACATATATGGTTTAACAAAGAAAATAGCTCAAAGATATTAGATGAATTATTCAATAATTATCGGATTGATTGTCCTGAAGAGAATGAATTCAGGAATGATATCTACACTTTTTTTGCCTTCAACTAGGTTTTTGTCTTAACGTTTTTTCCTAGCAAGGTTTTTAACGAGCTAACACTATAAGCGCATTGATACGCTATTTATTGAGATGACAGTTATTCTTGACATATAATATTGTCACCTATTGAGAAGTTCTATCACCATTGTTCTAATATTATTTGAAATGACGATCCAAAGTTTATTATGAAATGATTATATCCAAACTACGAGTTCTCAAAGAAATATGATATCGAAGCCATCATGGATTTCTATTGACCGATGATTTAACGTTTATCAACTACAATGGGTAATACTTCAATGATCGAAAAGTTAGGTCAAAGCATGGATCATTTCAAAATATATCAAATTAGGTAATCATCAGCGGGAGTAAACACGCGTGGTACTCTTTTTCCTTATCCATGGTTTTGCCCGACTAGATTTTCCATGGAAAGGCTTTAATGAGGCAGTTTTAGGAAAGTTTTAACAAGGCATGAAATAATTATGTAATACTATATCGATGTCCATATGTTAGGATATTCTAGAGTTATTATATTATGAAAATTCTACCTTATTGTATGTGTGTACATATATACCTCTCAATCTCTCATAATAGAATAAGAATACGGTTCTGACTCTCTTTTGTTCTCTCTACCTTTTCTCTATAATCATCTCTTCTTTTATTTCACAACAGCCCAACTATTTGACTTAAACTTAAACATTCAAGTTAAAACTTAGGTTTTAATAAAAGTCCTTATTTAAAATCTAAAATCCAAAGTGTACAACACAATATCATAAGTTATCTTATTAAAACGAGAAGTTTGTATTATTGTTCATGGTAGATGTCAACTAAATGATACTAAAGGAATTATGAATAAGTAAAAGGACAACTTGAGAAATAACATAAATATCCCATAATAGTATCTATGTGAAATGCTATAGTTTAAGAGTTACTACGTCAATATAGAGTAAATATGTAAATTGTGATAGGACACATAAGAGGGAGGCAAGTGTTGGAAAGAAAGAGAGGAACTAGTTAGTCACTTTGATTAAGTTCCATCTTACTGGACTTTTATTTTAATTGGGGTGGTCTATGGTATTAGACCGTCTCAACAAACAATTTGTGTAAACCAAAATATGCATCACTATAAACTACCAAAGTTCAAATCCTTTATTGTAAAGAGAAAAAAATACATTCAAGTCTTGTGTATTTAATTCTTCATACACGAATTTTACTAAAATTATGTTCTTTCAAGCGACTCTTGAGAAAGAGCATAGACCAATGTTTATGCAATCCCCTCCTGATTTATACCAAGATAAAGCATCTAATTTATACTCTTTCACAAGTTTTCAACTACGACTATTTCACAATACAGGCACCTAATTATAGAAATGGCAACAAATTGTAAATGCCAGAAAAAAAAAAATGTTATCATTCTCCATGTGATCAAAAATCATTGAGCTAATAGTAGCCTCATAATTAAATCTCATTCGTCTCTATGCTAGTTCCCTCATATGCAACGGTTGCCCGAACAGAAATAGGGTTTCAATGTATCAACTTAAAATATGGGAACACCATACCACATTTTTCAAAATGGTGTCGAACTAGAAATACGATTAGAGACAACTTCAATAGGTGGCAATTACGAGTACAACCCTTCCCCCCATTCCTGACCCCAAAACTTCATACAGCGCCCAATTTTTATTTGCATCTCCTTTACACAATATATGCATGCTATTTTTCCAGGGCCACATCTTAACCGTGAATCATCATCATAGTTTCAGGGCAATGCTAACCTGGACATTACTTCATCTCACAAACTAAATCCAAACTTAGATGCAAGGAACCGTGAAAGTCATCAGCAAGTCAGTCAAAGAGCATCTCGACCGACACAACTTGCAATTTTGGAATGTACGAAAACTTAATCAGAATGAAGTTTTCGATTTTGGCATCGTTTGACATACCAAGCAGCATGTTTTTGCAACCCCATCCCTACCATCACCTTCAGGGTGACAAGCATAACATATGTCAACGCTATCAGACAAAATATCCAGAAGAATCTCCAGTGTATAGGATTACAGGGTAAACGAGCAGCGTATACAGGGGTCAGCACTCTGATGACCTGACATGCATTATAAAAGGTGAGCAATCGTGGGTCGTGGCAAATCAATCTAGTCAAACATTGAGCGTTGTATAAGACGGTTAGTCTTGGAAAAAATCCTTATATATTCTTCATTTGATTATAAGATTAATGGACATCTCGTGAGAGATTCACAATATTTTGTCATAGTCAGAAAAGAGAGAGCCTCTGCCAGCATGGCAGTAGTAATAACAAAACTAACAGACGCAGACAAGGAAAATGGCAGTAGTAATAACAAAACACGGCCTTACCACACAAGCTGGGGCCAAGGGAACAAAAGTGAGTGTCCTCTTGGAAACATCGGTTTGAATGTTCAGAGTCTGAATATGAAAATCAAAGAATGAGTAACAGCTCCATGACCATAGAAAGCAAGACCACCATCAGTCCACCCTCAAGGCCTCAATCCCCCAAAAAACAACGTACAGAAAAGATGCAAGAAAACTAGAATTCAGTACAGGATCATGAATTGAATCATTGAAGCTCAAGGATTTATTAACGCTATTAAAAGAGTTGAATTGTTGATTTCATAACATAGATTGAAGAATAAAGTACAAGCAACATGAATGTCCTATCAATTAGTTCCAAAAATTAAAATAAATATTCATATTTTATCATTCTCTACAAATAGAGACCCGTCCTGATATACTTGAAGCATATTTTTTTTTCATTTTTCATTCGCCTAAGAAAGAAGGGTCTGTTTGAATAACAGTTTCGAAAAACTATAGCCAAACAGGCAAACACCTACAATTTTATCAAGAAATAACTTATTAAAAAAACTCATTTTTAAAAACAAAAACAGTTTTCTTAAAATTAGGCCGAACAGGCTCTTAATATTATATTAAGCTGCTTCACTATTAGGTAATTATGCATCAAACTATTACCTGAATGAACCACTACTATACCCTCAAAGCAAATAAAAAAGGAAAAATAAAATTAAAAACGGACATGTAAGTAAGTCAATGGCACAAGTTGCAGAAAAGGCAAATTTCATGAACAATTTGGTGACATGTATACAAATAATACAGTCATTTCCATCCTGGTATGTATCAAAGATTGAACTTTACAAGAAAATGCTGCATTACCTGTTTGCAGAGGTCTTCAAGGAACTCAGAGTATGTAATGGGTTTTATATCGTTGAATTTAGCGATAAATGAATGCTTAATAATATCGATTGCCATTTCCGAGAGATAAACCAAGAGAGCATTCTGTCAACAGGAACACGTACAGTAAGACTGAAGGAGTCACAACAGAACTGAGTTGTTCGTTTGCAAATCATTATGCTTAAGATATATGTCACTCACAGAAATGAAATTTCCAAACCAAGAACCCTCTGCTTCCTGAATATTTTGAGCTAAAACGAATATGACAAATGCCGTAATATGGAACCTCTCAATTGAATCTGAACACATAAAAAGTCAAAAAGAGATGTAATCAGGAACTTCTAAATACCATGAGATTATTGACACACAGTTTAAGAGAATAGCAGCTGTACAAGTCACGCTACATCACTTGTTTTTTACACTCTTATTATGCACATAAGCCAAGGTATTGACAGAGAGTACGACAAATAGACTATATCCCATGTTTAGCCTTCCATTTAAGTGGACCTCACTGAGTAAGGGTATACTTGTAGCTTTATCTACTCAAACTTGCCGAAATAGGAAATCTAAAGAATCGAGTGGAAGTCTCAAAGTGGTAGGTACAGAATAAAATGTAGGAGTAAAATAGGATTTACAATTAATTCACCATATTATTCAGCATTCACTGTATGGGCAGTCATGCAAATCTACATTGTGCAAGAACAACACAACATCAACTTCCCCAACAAAGACGACACACAAGTAGCATTTAGAGAAAGGCCGACACAGTAATTGACAATGTAACATGAGATTTTCTTGTAGTCGAATATAAAAGACAACTTAACACAGCTACATAAAAGAAAAACAGACAGTCCGCTGACAGACAGATAGCTTACCCGAATATACAATGCTGTGAACATTATCCTTACTGAATCTTTTGAAGACGTTGCTTTTTATCTCAGCAAAGTTATTTGAGACCAGCAAAGCAAATAAAGCATTATTGTGTGCTACAATACAGGTCGACAAGGTAATTGCCTGGACTAATAATATAAATGAATGAATAAGTAAGACCAGAGTCAAGGAATCAACAAGATAAGAGAACTTAGAACTGAAACAAGATCAAAATGGGTAGATTCTATAAAGGATATTAGAAGAAGCTGCTGCCAGCAATAAATCAATGGAATATCTTTCAATCCAATATCTTGATGATTCTGGTGAGCAGCAAGCAAGACCTTCAGCAGAATTAAAAAATGTCTGAAATACATCACCTCCGAAACTTTGCCATAGTTTATCAAAGATCTGTCACAAATACGCAAAAGAAAAAAGAAGGAAAAATCCACTCAACTTGCATCTGTCAATAATGTCAAGCGACAATTGCAGTTACATAAACTGATATGATATTTACAGACAGCACCCTGCCCCCCTCTTATAAATAGAAAGAGAGCATATCAAAAGTAGTTGTGTAAGAATTTTTTTTCTTTTAACGGATGTTTTAGTTTCAGGCAGACTTAAGAAATCAATAGGCAAATGGGCCATTGAGATCAAATGCATATAGCCAAACCTTTTAAGAAAACTGAAAAATAAAGAAAAAAGAACAGATAGGCAAAAGTTGAATTTTTAGACAGCGTCCATCATAAAACCAAGAAACAGAAAAGGAAAAAACAATATCAAGGTCTGCTTTCATGGTGAACCGTCCATGTGTTTGTAAATTTCAAAAGACAAATACCTAAGTAGAATATTCTGACATTCTGACCACAAGTTACAGCCAGACCATGTAAGGTTTCAAAGTACATGCTAAGTTTATAAGCTCCACAGAAAATCTTGCAAATATCACCAATGGCTATAAAATCTTTTATGAATAATCGGATATTATACAACAATGACAAAGCCTAGGTCTCACAATACTTTCGGTTTGGCAAGAAGAAAACGTCAATCCCAAACGTCGTGAATCATTGGAAACAAGAACCACCACCCTCCACAACACAATTGCACGGGCAACAAGAAGAATAAATGCTTAGAAACCTAGTTTATGACTACTTAGTTCTAACCCATTCTCCCTTCTGACGAAAGGAAGTAGAAGAGAAGAATAAAAAAATTGGTAACTTAAAAAAGTCAAAGAATGCAGCGCTCTCTCAAAGGTTCCTGCATATAAACAGAAAGGATAAACCCTATATATTCCTGATTATGCCCTCCAGATCCTCTCATTCTTTTCAGAGGGTCCAGTTGGTACTGAATCACTTCAGTTAGATATGCATCTACTAATCCATTTCCTCCGCCCAATCTCTCTGCCTCCCATAAAAAGAGTTGAGAGAGCAACTCCTTGATCCAAAGGAGAAACATCTCAACCAATAAGTAGTGAAAGTCCACCATATTAGCCACAAAAGAAATGAAAGAGCTTAAACTGCATTGGCTTCTATTCATCATAAGAGGTCTTTCTAATATATGTTAAAAAGCAAAAGATAAACCCAAAAGATTCCTAATTACAACATCCAGAACCGACCTTCTCTGAGCCTCCTACAAAAGAGTTGAGTCTTGCTTCAGAGCAGAAATATCAATATCATCCCATAAGTAATTATACGCCCAACAATCCACCATACTTGCTTCAGAAACAAAAGAGCTTACTGCATTCACCTCTGCTCATTATAAGAGGTCTCTCACTCTCCCCAGCCAGAGTCAAAGAAACTACCGAGAATTACTGGACAAAAAAATAGGGAAAAAAAAAAAGAAAAAATAATTCTTATGCTTGAAGGCGGTGATACAAGGTTCATTCTACAGTCTCTAATAATATAAAAGGAACATTAGGAACTGTGCACATGGAGTTTTCAAATCAGCCCCTAGGCTTTACAGAACAATATCAATCAACAGAAAAATAGACATTGTAGCGGCGAACCAGGCATGAAAAAAAGCAGACACGGAAACACATATACTAAAACTCATATACCATATGCCCCAACACGCAGGGGGAAAAGAGAGAGAGTACTCAAATCCAATTATGAAGAGCTGATTAAAACAACAATTGGGCTATGTTTGCCATTTATAGAAAACCTAAACCACATCAATCAAACCAGCACTAACTAATGGAAAAGGCCTCTGCAATGACGAGCAACAGTTCAACAGCAATGAGCTTATGTAAAAACAGAGTATTTGTAAAAAGTTGTGGGATGGGGTGAAAGCTCATATGAAGACTAGTATTCAGCCTGCTATTTTAGCTAAATCAAACGGAGTGGCTTGATTCTTTAAATTAATGTATGGTTTGATAGGCCATTGTTTTTCTTTGCTTTGGCTATCAACTAGTTGAATGATGTAATCTGTATGTTTGGTTGATGATTAATATACTACTTATCTTTCAGCAAACAAAAACAAAAAAAAAAAAAAAACCAAAAAAAAAAAAACCTTTACGTCCGAATTAATAATTTCCTTAATTGAAGAAGGCACCAGCTTACCTCTAGAACATTATAGACAACATAGAGCTTTATAATTCCTTGCCCACGAATCATGTGGTATATAAGGCTGATATCTGAAGGATTGTAACAATAGAAATAAGTTGTAAGAAAATTGCCTAAGTGTAACCAAATAATCCAAGTCGCCCTACTAAGTCCAAAGGACAAATCTACTGCTGTGTGGGGAGGGAGAAAATAATGTAAAAGAGTCGTAAGCCAATAAAATAGTTCAATAAACTAACCATTACAATACCTGTTCGTCCCAAGAGAACAATTCCTCCAGCCAGTACAAGAATGCAACCAAAATCTGAGAGCTCTGCTGCAGAAAGTTTTTTGAGCTGCCTGAAAAAACCAGGGTTAGGTTAAATGTCACTCTTAGTATAAAAGTCCAACAAAGGGAAGTTAATAACAGTAAGGTAAGAAACTATCTCAATTACAATGGTTACAGACTTACAGCACAAGTCCAAACAAAAAAGTATAACATTACAGTGGTTTTTGCTTAATATAAATATACCAAGATGCATGATGTATCAAATACACCCATCTTGAACAGTACAATAAGATTGAGAACTTCCAAATTCACCCTGGCTTAGTTATTGCCAGAATTTCTCAAACTAAAATCAGATGCCCTTATCTATTGATGACTAACTTAACAAAATTCTGCCTTATCCTGTGTCTTTCTTCAAGTATTCTAAATTGTTCCTTAAAGTCTTCTCTAGAGCCTTCCCAATCCTTACAGATATATTTATATTTATATTTATATTCATACTCAGACCTAACCTGATTTCTCTAAATGATGTGAAAGTTACTGTCATATGACCCACTACCCAATCAAATAGCAAGTCAGGGAGATGTGCCCCAGGAAAAGACAATAAAAAACCAAGAAAATTTCGGGGAAATAAAAACCAATTTTGCAGTAGATACTAGCAGCCTATGATTTCATTAGGTCAAAAACATAGTCCTAATAAATTGCACGAGTGTGCAGCACTTCTACAAGTCTGCATGAGTTTGTTACCAACAATGAAACCAATGGGAAACTTCATTTTTACTCCATGATTCGACTCTTGGTCTACTGGCTTCCTGCCATACATGATACTGGCCACCTTCCAATTGTCAGAAGATCAAAAGAAAATTATTCATAGATGACGGCTTAAAAAGTCCTGAAGTAACAATACCAGTAAAGAGGAAGCTCTCAAGGGGAGACAATGATAAGACATACTAGTTGAAACTTAAAAATTGAGCATTGTTCCTTTGGAGTCTCGCAGCACGAGAATTAACATATCTATTGATTATTCAGGATAACATCAGCACGACGACGTTGATAAGCAATATTCATCAGATCCTTTATCTACTTTGCTAACAAGGATCCCATAGACTTGGTGAAAGCTATACTAAGGGACTCAAAAGATGACTAGCGAACCCAAGGTCAACCACCTATTAATGACAACAGCTACTCGGCATATAATTATTGGCTAGCCGATAGTACCAGAACTTTAAGACTTAAAAATTAAAGCAATAGCAAAATACAGACCTTCTAGTAATGGACCTCCACAATATAATTGCAGCTCTTGAAGGTATAATGGTCAGCAAAGACAAAAATGAATTCAGACAGACGAAGAAGCCCACATCAATAAGCTGCATTAAAATATGTGATCTTGAGAACATATTCAACAAAGTTACATTAAAGCAATGCTTTTGAGTCAGTCACAAAACAGCCAGATTAGAACTGAAAAAGGAAAAAGGAAAAAGAAACGTAGCATATCCATTGAGCAGTATCAGATAACCCAGAGATGATGAAATATAGATAAAATACTTTGTAGAATTTATGGATTCATCAAAGACACAAGAACAACCAAAAAAAAATTAACTCTCAGCATAATTCAGACGCTCAGTGCCATGAAAAGCTTAAACAGCTTGATTCATAGATAGAAACAACAGTTGCTAACTGATATGTTCAGTATGGAAAAGAATATAACTGAAATATTCATTCACATCCATTAGTATACACACCAACGGATCCAAACCAGCTCCAAAGAAATTTGCTTATTTTGGCGGATTCGGATCTCAGTGAGGAGATCCGTGTCCAAATCTGCTTCCCTGTAAAGGCGACCTCCAGACCAGATCCATAGGCCCATAGTGTTAAGATCCAAATCCATCCAAAAGTCTCACGTCCAAAGGATCAACGCAGGACCCGCAGCCATTCACAATGTTTAAAATTCACAATATTAAACACCGAAATCAATACATTTCCGAAAGAATGCAGGCATCAGCCTATCAACAAGTATGACCAAAAAGGTAAAACTCAGTTCCTTTGACATGTAGGCCAGGAAGGAGAAAAGTAATGAATACCAGTTCACACCTCCATGGCAAACGGAAGATAGTATCGTACACTCTCTCTCTTTCTTTATCATCTCCTGGTGTTGTCGTGCTCCTTAACGAGTTTCCACTGGACATTTCTTCCATGAAGTATTTTATCGGTGAATTTTCCACAGGAAATGGATCTACAAAAAAGCATAGATGCAGCTAAAATAAGAGACGAAGCATATTTTTCTCAAATCTACAAGTTTGAATGAAAATAAACACATCATCCAGCAGGATGAACGTACTCGACTATTTAAGTTTGAGAATATCAAAGGCAACCTACACTAAATATCGGGATGAGAAACGCAAAGGGAAAAAACTAATAGAGTGATCTATTGTTATCCAAGTATAGGAGTACTAATTAACTACCCGAAATTAATGTCATTGGTATGTCCCAACTTCCTACTATTTTAGCAGAAAAGGTTGGGCACATGATTTTTTAAACCATCTATTCTTCTTCCAAGAAGCATGAAAGAGGGTTATGTGCTAGAAATTTTTGGAAGAGTTTTAACTAACGGCATAAGTTTGTCACACCCTCAATGAACTATCACCACCAGCAGAGGAATCTACTTCTAACAATATATTATTGAAAGAGCAATCTGCCATGATAATAGAAAGCTAAAACAGCTTTAAATTTTTAAAGGACAGGAGTGACGGTCCCCAACAGTAGATTCACTAAAAGAACAATGATATGAAATTCTGTCTGGGTGTATAATCGTGCAGGAATAACTTTAAGAGGATCCTATATGCTTCAATGTAACTAGTTATAATATGTCCTGTGGCATCAGCTGAGAGTCAAATATTAGTACTACCTAAAACGAAAACAGTGCAACAGATCAGCTCATGGAGGGCTTCTGCCTTGTCCCCCAACTCATGTGAAATATTTATCAGTAAAGCAACCTGAATGAGATTATTAACAACCACCTAACTCTGAGCAGAATCTAATTGATAATGTCACTGGCAGTAGTAGCAACACCCTAGTGCCTCAAAGTCTCTCATCGATATCTTCAACTGACACAACAGAGTTCTTATTGAAGCAATCTCAAATAAAATCACTAACTACAGTCTACGGGCAATCCCAAATAAAATCACCAACTACAAGCAGGAGTGCAAGACCTTCACACAGCCTGTTTAGCAATGTTTCTGGCAGTAATAGTAACACATAGGACTCTATGATATATAACAAAAAGAGTAGGTAAAGGACCACTCTTCAGGTTAGAAGTATCTTTATATCTCCTTCATATTATGTTTCGGAGATGCTACACATTAACCCATCTCAATAAAAACTTATTCTAAACCCGCAAACAAGATTCATGTTGCAGTTCTCAAATTCAATAAAAACAGATGCAAGAGAGTTTCATTGACAAAGCTCATCAGAAATTGAAATTCTATGCATGTCTAACCATCTCAACAAACAAAATATTCCGTACCAAATAAAATCAGATTCAAGAGAATTTCATTGACAAAGCTCATAAGAAATTGAAATTCTATGCATTTCTAACCGTCTCAACAAAAAAAATATTTTATACCAGCAAACTTAGCTCAAGTTTTCTGCAAACACTATGGAAGAATGCACTGATTTGGTTGAACCTTCATGGACATTCCTATGATGCTTGGGCAGAACTCAGATGGTGTGCCAGCAGACGCAGGAAAAAGCATTGGAAGATGGGATTGTTTAGGAGCTGTCTAACAGCTGCCATTTATATGATATGGATAGAAAGGAACCGTAGGCTTTTTGCTAGCACACTCACCACTCCTACTGGACTACTTAATCAGCTTCAGTTTGCTGTGAGTGTCCGTGTGCTTGCAAAACATGATCCTTGTAGGGATGAAATAGTAGATCATCTAAATGCTAATTTTATATCTATTAACTAGTGACCTCCTCTTGTAAGATCTATCCCTTGATTTATTCCCCCAAAGTGGATGAATGAAGATGGGATGTGCCTTTCTTGCACAAAAAACATAGCTCAAGTTGCATGTTAAAATTTTCAATAAAGTGAGATGACATAATGTTTAATCAATGCAGCCTATGAGAAACTGGTCAGTTAAACTCCATTGGGCTGTCTGACTAGTGAGTGAAAGCATGCAATCTACATCAATAAGCGAACTATCCTTTGGTGTAACTAATAAGTTCAAATCCACCTAGAAAAGTAAAAATATCATGGCATTCAGTTTTTAACACTGAGCTACTTGACAGGTTCAGCAAAAGCTCAAAAATAAAGAAAACAAAATCAATTAATCCGCTTTCATGTATATTTGATCAATTTGTATCACCCCAATAACTGATATACTTGGCATCCTCAACACCAAATTATTGAGCTTTATGATCTCCGCCAATCTCCTCTTTCATTTCTGTTTCAAAAAAGCAGCAAACAACTTGCCACCACGGGTTACCACTGCTTCATCTACAACCACAATTAATCGCTACACTAGTCGTCATCACTAGGTTGCCTAAAAAGACGAAAAGACCACAGAAGGGAGGCAGATGGCCTGTATCTAATCTCAAATTCCTTCATAATTTCTCTTGGCATACATTTGCTGGTAAATTGGTACTCCCTCCCATTCACTAGAATCATACCACCTTCCTTTTTCAACTCATTCACTGGATTCATACCACTTCCTTCAATGACAAAAACCAAACCTCCGAAAGACTCAAATAGCCTTGTCATATTACTATCTCTCCTCTTTATTCACTCTTTTCCTCATCATCTTTTCACCTTCCACTCTCCCACACCACTACATCCAAACACCTCCACTGCACTCCAGCACCAACACCACTCCCAAACAAGTCCTCACCACCCCCAGATCCGCGGGCATCTCACCAGTCGTCACCACTCTCATCGCCGGACCCTCCACCTTCCCCCACACTCAAAGCAACCCTTCCCGACCACCCCCAAAGCCACCTCGACAACTCAAACAAAACCCAACTCCCCCGAAACACCACTTTCGACAGCCTAAAAACCCCACCCACCCTCGAAATCCCTAGATCTAGGGTTTTAGAGAGGAGGGGAGGCGATTTCCTTTGTGGGATAGGGTTTTTCAGCAATCGAAAGTGGTGTTTTAGGGATGAGGGGCTTGCTGGAGAATGTCAACAACAGAGTTACGGAAATGGTCATGGGGAAGGGGAAAGGAAGCAATGGTCTGGAGTGGACTGGACATGGTGGTGGGACTTCGTGGTGGTGGTCAGGCGTGAGGGAGTCGGTCCGTCCGCCGGCAGGGATGATTCGGGTGTGGGTTAAGACTTAAGGTAATATAAGATAGGAACTATGTTACTCAGATACGCTGACACGTGTCGACGTCGGCGTGTCGGACACGAAATTCCCGAATATTTAGGATTCGCCGACACGGTCAACAATGTGTCTTAACCAACATAATAGACACGGCACGGCACCGCACCGCACCGCAAAATTTCTTTCCAGCCCTAAAATTTTTTTTATAAAGAAAAATAAAATAAAACATAAAGTTTGCATAAAAATAAAAAATTCCAGTTCAGTACATAAAGTTCGCATAAAAATAAAAAGCCACATTCATTTTATCTAGAAAAGGCACAAATAATATAGAACCACTTTATCTTTGTACCAGTTAATAGCACATATCTATCTGCCTTATAGAATTAATCTAACAGCTCATCTTCATTTTATCAAAATTAGTATCAAAACCCAAGACCCATTCAAACGTCAAACCCATTCATCTCATCTTTTATCAATGGTTACCAAACAACTTCATCTTCTCCGTTGGACCTTCATCTTCTTCAACCTTCATCTTCTTCGTTGGAACCTTCATCTAAATATTTGTTTGAATCCTTTCTACCATCAAAACCTAAAAATTAAAGCTAAATCTACTAACTTATATCAAAATGAGTATTTTTTGGATCAAAAGGTCAAAATATTGCCCTTCAGTTTCCAAATAATAGCAAGTATATCTTTCATATACTCCCTTTTTTCTTCGCATTTCATTGTTTTAACGAAGTATTTCGGTTCACTCCTTTTGGGCGCACTCATGATGAATTGGGCCGAATTCGATCCGCAAAAGAATCCCAGCAAGGCCACCACCGGCACAGTGTCGTGTCCGGTAAGGCCGTGTAAGATGTCACGTGTCATGTCCGACATGCGACACACCACCTACCTGCAGTAACACTGGATAGGAATGAGTTGATGAGTAAATAGAAGGGAGGGTATTTGGTAAAGACCAGTCTTAGTTTTTGTGCCAAAACTAAATGTTGTGTGTTTCCAATGAATGGGAGGGAGTAATAAAGAACTTTGGAATTGATTTCCCTTTATATTCACACATGTTTATCTTTAAATGTGGACGAATGGGCTTTGGCCTTTACATCACAAAACAGGTCTTTACCAAGAATCTTTAAGAGTTTAAACATGTAGAAGTATGTTGTCATCTTACAAATCATTTATTCAGTACAAGCAAGCCACGATTTAATACCAAGTCCAAATTTTGGCATGTTAGAGGGTTTAAATATTTCTAGATTTTCTAAACTTGCCAAAATGACAATTATAAGCCAAACAGCAAACTGTGAAACAGATTGTGCAAAACTTAATGAGTTGAGCAACTGAAATGCTTTTACTACCCAAGTAAACACTTGGTTGTCATCAGCTCTTCGAGAATAGAACTGTCCCATAAAATAGCAAGGCTCAAAATGAAAATAGCCTGATATGTAAACACGGAAAATACATGTATTCGGGTAACATAAAGTTCTATCCTGATGACTTCGTAATCTATACGATGAAATACATATTTCTATCTATGTATATTATCATTATAGAATATCACGATATTTAGTACGTTTTTAGGACCGGATATGGGTGTTAGACCCTGGTATGGATCCAAAGCGGCAGGTACTCTCAAGACTAAAATTTCATATAGAGGAAAGAAAACCTGGCATCGTATCAATACAGTGTTATAGTTTTCAGCATCTGAGTCCCATTATGACATCTCACTGCTGAAAACCAAAAAAAATCATTTGAGAACAAAGATAACCCAAAAAATAAT
The DNA here is from genome assembly GCA_001412135.1 of Silene latifolia subsp. alba. NCBI lineage: Eukaryota > Viridiplantae > Streptophyta > Magnoliopsida > Caryophyllales > Caryophyllaceae > Silene > Silene latifolia. The sequence continues at coordinate 17,108 of LHUT01001384.1, forward strand.
AATAGAATAATAAGTATAAGAAGCCCAAACTCAAGAAAGCCCAAATACCCATCACAAATGAAGACGTGCATTAACTAGCTGTCGACATTCAACAATAACCCGAACTCCTTCATGGGTCATGATAACTTAGAGATTTGGCTCGTATTCCATAATTTTCATGATTGTATCTCCTCTTTCCTAAATTTCTCTGCCAGACAAGGTAAACGTGCATTAACTTGCCCTCGGTGTTCACCAGTAACCCGAAACATAAGATAGAATTTGGTTTGTATGTGATAATTTTCATGATTGTCTCTCCTCTTTACTGCCTTTCTCTGATCATATAAGGTAGTCGATCATTCAAATGCCGTCGGTGTTGAGCAGTATGCCAAATGGATCATAATAACACGGTAGCCATGCATTAACTTAGCCATCAACCTCACACCATCAAGTGCCCACCTTACGCAAATAACCATCGCCTCAAATTCTAGTCATAAACCTTTTTCCGCCAACTCTTCATCTCTTCAGATGAAGTTTTTACAGAAAAATTTGGGTCTTGCGTCATTGTTACCATGTTGTTGTCGTCAGTGAAAGCCAAATTGCAGTGCATTTGCAGTGATTGATAGCTGAGGGTGGTGATGATAGAAGGTGGGTCACTAGTAAAATTATGTAGGGGATGAAGGATGTACGAGAGAGGAGTTGGGATTGGGTAATTTTTTTCAGAAATAATGGTATAGGGAGAAATTTGACTGTTGATATCAATGGATGGCTGAGATCTCAGACTGTAACTTGTGCAGTTAAATGATAGCTGCTCGGAATCCACACACCTTTCGTTTTCTAGGAATTACTGACAACCCAACACCTACTAGACTTAATGAAACAGCCAACTGGAATCAGAATTTATTCATTACTGAGCTTAGCATATGTCATCCCCAGTTCCCATATGCCTCCTCAACCATATTCCTCATTCCAAATCAAAATCACAGCCTGAACCAAACTCCAATTGAAAAATCCTGGAGGAGCAGGAAGACTAAGAATAAACATCCAATTTAAAGTACAAACTCCCAACAGAGAGAAATTTGGCAGATTCTTGTTCAAATGAAAGATTCAAAATCAGCTTTCTTATGTCATCTTGTGCAGCAAGAATGATTATACTGGGTATGAACTAGTATCCAAAAAGGCCAAATTGGACATATTTAATGTAAGTTTCATTACATTCTGGTATTTGGCAAGATTTACACGATTTGCCTCAAGTAGTACAGAAAACATGATCTTTCCANGGATTGTGGTTGTAGCTGGTGTAGAGTGTGCGCGCTCTACGTGCGCGTCTTGGGTGTCTGTTCTTGTTTTTTTTTTTACACGATTTGCTTCAAGTAGTACAGAAAACATGATCTTTCCAAGGACTATTAAAAAAATATCCCATTAAGAGTTCCTTATGAATGAAAAATCCTCTACTTGCTGATTGATGAATAACCAGCTCATAATTAATATTTCCATCCCGCTTATGGCCTGCAATTTTCTAGTTACACACTTACACCCATAGATATATAAAGGACAAAAGCATTGTCATGCATTTTTAAGATGCAATAAAGCATATTCTTAATACCAGAGATTTGCAATACAAACAAAACCTCAGAAGACTTAAAATCACAATTAATTATGCTCGAAGATATGAATGCATGGATCAGGTCCATGTAAATGTGTTATTCAATATTCATACAAACTAGAGGTGTAGGGAAGATTTTGGGCTTCACTCACCCACAATTGATCAGAACTAACTTGACCGGCTCACCTAACTAGTAGATTGATTCAACCTAAACGACTTCTCTAAGTGTCAACCATTTGATTTCCAACCATTTACAAGAAGATCAACAAAAAAAAGTTGAGTTACTTCTCAATTCTAGATTAGTGATCAACCTTGAATGTTTCTCTATTTATGTATCAATTCACTCCCTCTTTGTGCTGAACACCATATGGAGCAATTTTTTGTACTAGTAACGACTCAAAGCAAACTAGGAGATAAAGTGCTGCTAAACTCTTACGGAAACCACCCTTAAAATAAATCGGAAAAAAAAAAAAAGTGAAAACAAAAATGATATTACATCAATCCTAAAGTAACTAGGAAAGAAAGACAATAAAACTTAGTTTAGAAATTTGGTCTTTGCTTCATTTCAGTGAAATACTGCGTCAGTTTAGATACTTGGGACTCCCAAAACATGGATACTCAGTTGTTTCTTAATGAAAAGAAGCTCGTGCACATGATACTAAACTGTTGTAGCAAACTCAATCGCAGTAACAGTTGTAAGTCGTGATGGCGTACTAATATGCAATAGCACATACAGTGGTACAATTCACCGCAGATTGAAAAAACAAAATCAGTCATCTCACTGATCATAGATAAGTTGCATCAGATAAAAATACCCTATGGAAATAGCAAAATAATGGCGCGCTAAGCATAAAAAGGGAAACCTTTAACGCGTTGGCTGATATAGGACCATAATCTTGAGTACCCGTTGAGAAGCTTAGATATTGAACTTTCATCCTAAACATTTTACACACAGAAATTTGGAATAATAATAGCAGTAATGGTAATAGTAATAGTAATAGCAACAGCAGCAGCAGCACCAACAATAGTAGTAATTGTAATAGTAATAGTAAGAGATATTCTAGATCAAAGTTGGGTCACTGAAATCTATATAAATTTTTCTTAGACTTAGGTGTGAATTAAGATAGAATTGGATGCCTATCATGATTTACTAAAGACAATACATTGAATAAGATCATTGTAGCCAACAATTATCTACAGGGAAGCCCAAGTTGTATTCTACAAGCAGCGAGAGGAGCACTTTGACATCACTAAGCTATAAGAAGCTATAAGAGTTTGTATATAGACACAGAGAAATCAATCAATTTCCAAAATTTACTAGTGCACGAAACCTAAACTAAGGAGCTAAGATTGCACACCCATATGAGGACACGTTTTGGTTTCCAGTTAATTCAGTGAAATGAATAATCACCAAAACAAGCCATAAAGTTGACTAAATTAGTAGATAACTTATCTACTATTACAAGACCCTCCAAAGAAAGAAATTATATCAACAATTGGGCTAAAGCCAAATGAAGGAAGCTGAAATTGTGCATAAAGTGAGCGTATGAGAGTTAGACAGTGAATATCATATACATAGATCTTGTAGGGCTCCTATGACATATGGTGATACCCAAGTTTTAGGAAGCAACATCAACCAATAGCTGATTAGAGAGGAAAGGTCAGATCTTGACAACCTTAGCGTTGTATTTCCATATGATCGAATTGTATCATAAACTACATTGACCAAGAAATGCATCAAATAAGTGGTACAGTAATTGACAATTAGAAATGAGAATATATATAATGTACGAGTATATACATACCAGAAGGATGGTCAGGGATAAGTTGGCGCCAATCCAAGGACTCGGACGTGTCCAACTTCCTTCCATTCATTCCAACACTTATTCCATTTGTTTGCCTCGAATTCAGGGCGGAATCGTCCTTGTCTACCGTCTCCTCTTTATAAACAGGGATCGTCGTCGTCGTTTCTCCATTACTACCACCGCCAACGCTTCTCTGCCGTAATTCCCCCTGCGAAACCATATACACCGAACCCCCACTCTCACTCTCCTCGCACAAAGTACTAGTAGTAGTAGTACTAGTACTAGTAAGAGAAGTATAACAAGTAGTGTTAGAGTAATTCTGCGCAAAAGTAGAGGATTCGGCAATCGGAAACATGGGCGATGATGTCGTTTGATTTGAATTGTTGTTCTTCTTCTTTCTTCTTCGCCTACGGCTACGGGTATTGGTGGAGGGATAGTCGTTATCATCAAGGGGAAAGGGATCGGAAATAGAGCGGTCCATGAGTGAAGAAGAGGAGGCGTCATCCATGGAAGAGAGGATCTCGAACGATAATTGTTCTCCTTTGGATCTTAATCCCATTTTTATCTCATTGGAGGAGTTACGGAGGGAGAGATGGAGGGAGGAGCAATTCATCAATTGTAGGTCTATTTCGTATCTCAACAAAGCATTATGCAATCAATAATGGAAGAATTGACAAGAATAATCACACCTTTGCTCAGTCTTCCCAAAATAGTCCCACCTTTTGATAATCCGAAAATAATCCCAACTTTATTGAATATCTTCTCAAAATAAGTCCTTACCTGTTAATGACCCACAATAGGAGGTAATAGTGTAACACTTTTATATTATTTATATTTCCTAATTAAGTAAATCAAAATTGTCCCACCTTTCCCTTCCTCATTATTCTTGTTCTTTATTTGTGTTCTTCAGCATTGTCAAACTGACCAAAACTTTCATTCTTTTTTCGTTTTTCTTCTTTTCCTCGCTTGTTCATGTTCTTGTTGTTCATATCCATTCCTCCAGTTTCTTATACAAATCTCCGTATCTTTAAACTTTTTTT
>LHUT01001385.1:2910-14484 GCA_001412135.1 Silene latifolia subsp. alba
CGATCTTAATCACTTTCATCCGAGTCAATTATTCATAATCGATCATTAAAATCACCAACGAATATTAACAATTTGCAATTCCGGCTTCACAGCCAGAACTGAGCCGAGGAACGGACGCAGCAACTGTTGCGCCTCTTCCAAGGGACGCAGCTCTGCTGCGCCTGTTCCCGGTTGATTTCTGTCTCTGAACTCCCGTTTTGCCTTGACCTAATTTATTAATTACGTATTAATTAACTATTATTCGTATTATCACCCTAATTCCTGTTCATTAATTTATTCATTTATTCTTTCTCAAACCATCCGTTTTAAATGTATTTTCGACATAAATTAATAAATCCGATGTAATTATTGTAATTTTCTTTGTTGCATTTTTATTATATTTCTTTTATTGTATTGCTTGTATGCTCTCACATGTATTCAAGAGAGCCAGAAACAGGCGCTTACCAGAAGACATGGTTTCTTCAACAGTAGAATTGTCAAGGCCAGAGAGCAGAGCATGGGACGTCCTTTGTTCTTCAGGGATAGAGAAAAGCTTGGCAACAGAGGTATCTTCGTCCTCAGATTTTTCGGGGTTCTAGAGTTCTGCAGTAAATCATGAGGTAAAAAAGGTGAGTAGCAGAAGAAATCAGGTAAAAAGACATGTAAGCATACTTAATAGAGTCAAGCTTGATGTAGAAGAAGCCCTCATACCAACCGTCGTCTTTGCCTTTGGCCGCGGATTGAAGGAAATTTTCAGTCTTCTCCACGGCCCTAAAAGTGTATTGGCCATTTCCAAGTGACTGACACTCAAATCTATGGGCCAGATCTGATAGCCTGATGTCAGCATCTAGGCTGTTGTTAAGAGCGACGGTGGATAGAAGAATTCTCCATGCGTATGGAGCAATTTGAGTCATGGGGAGAGAGTTCAAACGAATAAACTCTTGGATCAAGGAAGGAAAGGGAAATTTGAGACCAAGGATGAAGGAGTACATATACAAGCAGATCCACCCCTCACGGGAGGCGTCACCTTTCTGACCAGGACAAGGGATGTGAATCTCCACATCATCGCCCAGACCTAAAAGAGCTTTGATTCGTGGGATGTCGCCCTGGGTCAGGGTGGAGTCACAGAAGTGCTGTTTTTTGAGGATACCCCGGGAAGGGAAGACGTCATCCTCGACGAGATCGATTGTGGAGGACGAAGAAGTGGCGAAACGGATTTTTGCCATAGTAAAATGAAGAAATAAGAGAAGTAGAAGTACCTGGAAGACGAGAAGAGAAGGCGGCGTTGACGGCGAGAAGAAGATGGGGAGACGGATTTGGGAAATCGAGGTTTTGAGGGTTTTGAGGAGGTGAAATGATTGATGAGAGAGAGAGAGAGAGGAGACGGATGAGATTAAATATGGGGAAAGTAGTTGGAGGGTTTAAAATGTGAATTGGAAAAGAGTATGAGGAAAGTTATTCAACGGTACATTGCAATTTCCCGCTCAACTATCAAGAAGTGATTTTCGAGAAAAATTGGGGGCAAACTGTTAGGCCCAAATTCTGGATACGGGCTGAGCTAGGGAAGCAGGCCAGGAGGCAGAGTAATCAGGAGGCAGAGGGAGAGCAACGTACATAGAAGATATGGATCTGGACTTAGACACTCGCATATTCATGGGTAAAATAAGGAAATCCTACCTATTACCATATTCTGAATAAGGAAAGTCTAGTCTTGAGCCAAATTAGGAATACTTGATGAGAAAGCAAAGAACCTTAGGAGGAAGAGCATCACTATATAAGGGGCATAAACGGAAGACCTAGCGATCATCCGAGAATACGGAGAAGAACCCTAGCTTCCGCAATATAGCAATATCGTCCACATTGTATTCTCCACCGAATTATAGTACAAATATTGGTGGGATTCCGTCTCCTGCCGTGGTTGTTTCCCATATCGGGTTTTCCGTGTAACCAAAATTGCTTGTGTCCTTTATTTTCGTTTACATACGATTCAAATTTACATACAAAATACAATCAACAACAAATCGTTATATTGATTAGGCACTAAGACCACTTTAACCCTAAATTGGTAGAAATTTACCAAAACACTACTCCAAACCCCACTTCTTCAATGTGACTCTTAATTGTAAAATTTAACCTAATCCATCTGTATCTAGATAATTTTGACGCAAAAAAGGGTGAATAGTTAATGGAATTAGAATTATCATTTGTTCAATATATGAATTAAGTGTGTAATTAATAAATTTGGTTTAATTTTATCAATTTGTTATAGGAAGAGGAGAAGAAAGAACAATTTTTCTTGATTTTTAGGAAATGGGCATGTTGTGGAAATATAATGGGAAAAAGTTCATGATAGAGTAAAACATGTTATTGACAAGATCATCTTCCATCCACCCTCAACAACAGCAAAACGTCGATGGTCTTGCCACCGTCGTCGGAGTCCTATTGGAATCGCTCTTCATATCGCCTTTCTTCCCATTTCATGCCTCATTCGAACCACCACCCTACGTGCCTTAAAACTACCCCTACCACCCACCGAAACGCCCTTCCTCACAGCCGGTGACGATAGTTTTGGGGATGGGGAAGGACATTTCGATGGTAGGGTGGTTTATAGGAGATTAGGGTCGTAGGTCAAATGCGGCTTAAAATGGGCTGTTACGATCGATGGGGTAGCTAGGGCGCCGTTGGAGCAGTGTTGGTGGTGGCGGTGTCAATGAGGGTAGTGAATGTCGGTGGGGTGACGTGTCTTGGTGCTAGTGGCGGCATGTCAATAACAGTAGCACATGACAATGTTGGTATGGGAAAAGAGTAGTATGGCAACGGGGAAACCAATGATGGTGGTGTCACAGGTGGGCTGTGGTTGTGGTGATTAGTGAGGTGGGCTTTGATGTTGGTCGATGGTAGTGACATGTGGTAGCTAATTAGTTTTTCTTGTCCTCTTTACCTAGAATAACACGGAAGTAATAGTCTTATACGGCAAGAAATTTGGTAAAATCCGAGGCAAATATAAGGTTATTGAAATAATATCAAAGAAAAGCAGAGGTTTTTACCTAATTCTATTATTATTATCCAAGATTCCAAGTCACTACTACGTCTACTTACCAATTGGCATTCCGACACGGTACCAACCATCAAATAATATCCAACATACTATATCACAAAACCCTTTTCTTTTCTTTCTCCATGATCATTTTCCGATAAAAAATGAAAAACACAACGAGTTTGGTTCCGAATAAACACAAACACAAGCACACTCAAATAAGAGTCCCAAATAGGAGCAAATAGCAAGGAATGCAGTTGAAACAAGGTGCAACTTAATTACTGAGACGTCATAATCTAAGGCATGAAGGCAAAACGAGAGAGGGATATGTTATGTGTGTGGGACATGTCATATTCAGGCTCTTTAGATTCTCTCTATGTCTCTATCTATTGCATTCTCTTTAATTATTTTTTTACCCTCTGGATTTGTACGTACATGACATCTCTTCTTCTATTACTTGGTCTCTCTCATGCATTATACTCTTCTCATTATTCATGCATCTTTCTTTCTTTTCTTTTCTTTTTATTCAGTTTGTCATACCTTATTAATAAGTTGCAGTATATAAGATGGGAAAAAGGGGAGCAAAAGTTATTTGTCTTCTTTGCCAATTTTTGTAGCGTAGTATTGCTCAGAACTCAGAACTCAGAACTGTTACCTAGCCATTAAAGATTTCTGTGCTGTTCTAGTCCGTATTTTGTTAGCTGTTATTGGTTATATAAAATCTATTATACTTTGTATTGTTAGATTTTCTTTCACTAATTTAGATGCTGCTTGCTTTTGTTTCTTGGATCTTCTTTAAAGCCTGTTTTCCTTGTATCATTGATGAAATGTAGATATAGCATTTTAGACTCTAATAGTCTAATTAACTACTAAAGGCTACTCTTTATTAATTCGTTTGTTGTTGGTTCAAAGACCAAGAAAAGAAGAGATATACACGTATTTTAATAAAATAAATCCAAAAAAAAAAATGCAAAATACACTAGAGAAGAAAATTATATTACTAAAACGGAAATGTAAAGAAATAATTGAGACACCCAAGTCAGAAAAACGTAAAGAATTAACCCGAACATCAATATTTTTTCATTAGAGAGAAATGGAGAATTAACCCGAACAAGTTCACGTCATCCTTGCATGTAAGTGAGTAAAGTGAAAGTCAAAAACCTTAAATTTGGTCATTTTGTTAATTAATCTCTCGGAGGAGGGACAACTTTTCTTCTGAACAACTTCTCATCTGAGTTAGTCTCTTATAAAATAGATTTACGATAGAACATAGTAAAATTATTAATAAAATACCTTAACACCCCTATTAGCTTGAATGTATAATTCACCAACCCATACTCCTACAGTCCTACGACCCCTATATATCTTTTTACCAGAAAGAGTGGCTGGCATGTAATAAGTGAATTTATAACAAAAAAGCATGATAAAACAGAGAAGATTATTATTAAGTTATGATGGAGTTAAATTGATATTCAGATCTGCCAAAGTAGTTGGGTTGGTAGGGTTTCCTATCAAAAGAACAACTCCAATTACTAGCAGTAGCAAACTAGCAACAATGCAAATTTGTGTTTGTGTTTATTTCTTCCAATTTCAACGGGGAAATAATTATTATAAATTTTACACAAAAATAAACAATGAATATAAATCGATAATGTCTTTTTTTGGCATATTCTAATCACTAGACAAATTTGACTTCCAGAATTTTGTGAAAACGACCTCAACTATATATTTGGTTTAACAGCTAAAGGCTTCATTTTCCTCGGCTATATTTGACCTATTAGGGTTATTATCATGTCACATCTTGTATTTTTATTATTTGAGTAAATGGTACGGAGTATATTAATTACTACTTGTTTACAAAAATTGTGAACTTAGAAGGCAATTTCAAAATCAGAATACTTTCAAAAAAAATTCGTTCACCACCATTATTTTCGGTATTTGGGATCTCATAAACGAAAGAGGGGAGCGTGAAGGGGGTATTGAACTAACAAACAACACGAACTAGAATCCTCTTCATTTCTTTGAAATAAATGGAGAGTACATCACCGAGTCAACAGCCCAGAATAAATTAGTTAATGAGGTAGCGGAAATGGAGAGGAAGTAGATTTGCATAAGATTAATCCTGATCACTGATTAGATAAGGACTAAGGAGAAACGGAGAGGAACCCGACTCCCACCACACTATCTCCATCTTTGTAAGACGGAAACTAGGTGGTATTTTACCTATTTAGTGTTAGAATAACACACATTCTTGTTTAAGACGGACCAATTTGTCGTAAAAAAAAAACGGATCAAATACATGGATGAGACAAAAAATGGTTTGTCTAGGGAATAACAAACTCTTGTCATATCCACCTATATGAAATTATGAACTAGTATTTGAATTATTTTACAATTAAGGCGAATATAATCTTTTTAAGGGAGAATAACTGTTAGAGTAAAGATCTGGCTAAGAATAATAATGTTAATAAATTAAGCAAGGAAGAAAAAATGGAGAATGATGACCAGCTAATCAATGATGAGATTATGTAGTGTATGTATGGTACATAAGTGGGATTAGTTAAGACATAAGACTGGAGTCCAATTAAGGGAACCCACACTTGGGACTTAAGAGATTCTTGTATAGTACTTGTGCTCGTGGGCTACTTAAGTAAGCTTGTGACGGATAGTGACCATCTCACAATATGCAAGTGGGAGGGTAAGTGGGGCGCTCCATATTTATCCCACTTGCTCTCCCACTTGTAATTGTATGAGAGGGCCGCTATCCATCACAAGCTTGTGACGGATAGTGTCCGTCACAAATGAAAAATTGCTAATTCACCATCATATTATTATTATTATGTCTCTTTAGTTGACGAAAGAAGTTTGGTTGTTATAAGTAGAGAAGGCAATCGGCCGTGTCGTGTCCTCTCGGGTCCCGGCCCATCGTGCTTAGTCACAATTTTGGCCCGGCCTAGGTATAGTGAAACGTGATTTTGGGCCGTGCCGTGCCGGCCCGCTTTTCCCACCCCCTCAATGTGGCCCGTCCCTTGGCCCGGGCAAAGTCGGGCCGTGCTCGTGCCGAACTCATGCCGGCCGTTGTGCTTCAGGTATTTTAAAGGTTTTTTTTAACTATTTACCCCTAAAACCGTCGTGACAGGCCCATCGTGCCTCGTGCCGGGCCGTGCCTAAGCACGGGTTTTTTTTGGAAATTTGGCGTCGCAGCCCGCCTTTTACCCAATCGTGTCGGACACGGGCCACCATGTTGTCTTCACCATGCCGTGCCATGCCTATGCGGGTCCCGTCCCCTCGTGCACAATTCATTGTGGTTATAAGACGTGCATGGCACGGTGAAAAAAACCATACATAAAAACCACAACACAATTTAATGAAATAGGCTTTTGGGATGGAATCTTTAAAGGTGTCGAGCGTCTTCTTTTGGTACCAAAGTATTAACCTACTTTACAAAATTTGTGGTTTTTGTGAAAGGGTTATTATGAATGTTAGCAATTTAGCATATGAGGGGTAAAAATTCACTCCGTATCTTATCGGGCTTGGTTAGAGTCAGTCAAGTTCACATGGTAATTTGACAAACTTAAAGTATTAGTATGTGACACTAAACTCGCCTGAATGCGCTACTATATGTCTATACTGATGAGGTTTTAAGTTTTAACCTAGTCGGAGAGACCATGGTCAGATATGTTCCACGCTCAAAATCTATTCCTATGTCAACATTACCTTACACCTCAACGCTAGTGCAAGAGCAAACACAGTAAGAGTTTCGTTACTCCAACCATGAAGTTGGCGATTTAACTTTTACCCACGACATAGTGTCCTCATTTGAAAAAAAAAAAAAAAAAACAGCTCAACACTACTGTGCACTGAATAAAAATAGAGAATTGATAGCGACCAATTTAAACTATGGGCCATATGCCTTAATGCACAACGAGAAGCCTGTGACCTTCTACGAAAGCCCATAAGCCTTATTGGGCTGACAGATAAGTGCATGATGATATGCGCTGAATATTTGAGCCACGCTGTTCGACATCGACAAATTACTAAATACCGTCGACAATATGTCAATATGTAATGAACTTTCTAAGTTGCCCCTTATTATATCATCTCCAACATAAACCACAACATTTCAAAATTTTCTAAAATAACAAAAAAATGTTTAGGAGGATTAGAATAGAATCGTCACCTTTTTAATAACCGTTTCAATTCCGCAATTATACATTTCACAAGCCACAAGGTGTGAATTTGCACGTTGGAATTTCTAAAGGATCTAGCATGAAATTTGCTTTCTCCTAAGTTACGCAGTTTACATTATTATTACGGATTGGTAATTGCGGATTAGAACTTGTAACTCGGAAGATCAAACATTAAGATCCACATTGTCATCACACAGAAAGGGTCAAAACAATAGAGAACTGATAGTAATGAGGGGGAAGATATGAAGTGGTGAAAGGAGGATGAAGGCATGGTGAGGAAATATTACTCCATGAGATTTTACCCCTTGATGAGATTGTTATCCGGCTATCCCCTAAATTCTCCATTACGCTTCTGATAATTAACCCCAATCTAAACAAGCTATAAGACATATTAGATCATGCTGTCCTAACATAGACCGGCTATCCCCTAAATTCTCCATTACGCTTCAGATAATTAACCCTAATCTAAACAAGCTATAAGACGTATTAGATCATGCTGTCCTAACATAGGTCTTAGGAAGATTCAAATGCATGCTAACATTACTCTTCCTTCACCAAAGATTCAAAGATTGTTCTTCTTGACATCTTCTATATTTCATTATCTTTAGCATGGTTTAACAGGTACCCATACCGCATACTATGATATTATATTACACACGTTTAACCACACATAAAAGGAAAAGTGATAGCCGTACCTTGTACGTCTAAAGGAGATTCCCCAAAACCAATCAGCAACGAAGTGAGTAACTACTTGATTTATGACTTACTCACTTCCGGAAAATTTATAACTCATACGAAGTACTACTCTGTAGTAATGTACATGGTGCGCTAAATAGGGGTAGAGAGTAAATGTTACTGAAGCTATGGCCGTATATGTATTATTTTATGACTATCTAACACAGGCGTTCTATCTTCATAATTCTGCTTACGACATAAGTGTAGCCTATACAATTGAGTTAGGTTTAATACATTTCTTAAGAGATCTAGAGAGGTATGAAGTTCAATACAGCAGTAGATACTTACAGTATTCATGCAACTGGAACTTTGCAGCAAACATTGAGCACGTCATCTAATGGGGCGTGGTCACCTGTTCCTTCATCTTTTCGAGCATACAACAAGCGCTTCCCTTTGAAGACAAACATTCCTCCCTGTCAAGAGAGGGAATGGTTTCTTTCAAGAAGATAATAAGAGGCAAAACATTAATATTCTTGCCAAAGAATCATTATTCTTTGGATTCTGGATCATGATGACTATAAGCAAAATGACTTGCTAAACTTCACTTCCTTGTATTGTGAAAGACCCCAATGGTGGCCATTCAAAGCAATTCTTATTATGTCCCATCTAGAAAAAACAAAACCTCTACTATGTGGTTAGCACATGGTAAGGTTGTGTACAGCTATTGCATGGGTTTGAAAAGCTCACATGTTTGGGTGGTTTAACTAGCTTCTCAAAACAATGCAAGTGTAAAGTATTTGGGTGGTAATGTTGCTGCTATATTGGAACACCTCGAGAGTAATCAATAAATTCCTTCAAACCAAAGCCACTCTACCTGTTGCAAGACACCACTCCTGTCATCAGGTGTGGCTTCGATTGTGTAATTCTTCACAGCTTTCTGCAGAGAATCAAACCTTGAGAATACTTTTGCCTGTAAGATCAAATTCATGGGCATAGAATACTTATCAGATAAAGAAGGCATTTTAACAGAAGATGTGGGAAAAGTAAGGACAAACAATTCGGAATTAGAGTTCCAAGCTTACACTGGCTGGGTTGAAGAATGTACGACCGAAGCCATAGTATAACCCCAAGACATCATATGCCTGTATTAAGGAAGAGCCTTGAATGAAAATCCTATTGAAGTCGCAACTTCAATAAATAGCAATGGCTAATGAAAAGGGTGATTACCTTGCGTTCAGGATCTGCATAAAGGCACTCCATCGGAAATGGTAACTGGAAAAGCAATGATTAAGAAAGCGTCTAATGGAAAGAAAGTAAAAGATTACAGAAAGACCCTTATAGACTCTCAAAACCACTAGTCAGAGGAACCGAAGTACCAAAAATATATCTTTTTACAGGAAATGAAATATTAGCAAATTTGGTGAGCAAACATCTAGGTTTCCATTATTTTGAAAAGAAACATGGTTGTCTATTAACAAATATGTGAGACAATCCTTTAAAACCGATGATTGTACATCATTTTATTTCTAAATCTTGCATGGACCGTGGAATTGGCGTCTCATAAGTCATAACCCCCATTTGATAAGAACTATCATAGCAATGGCAAAGCCTTTTACAAGAAACACCAAACAAAAATTACAAGCTTAACTCTACGTCAGACAGAAATCTATTGGCTACTACAGTACAAGATCGCTGAGTTATCCATGCATGCCAGGCTTGGGAGACCACACTTGGACTCTTAACATTAAGTGAAGAAACAAATATGTAAGCACCTAAAATCTTCAGGAAAATCCCAAACCAAAAGCATGAGATAACAAAAGAGTCAATAAGCAAACGGGTTAATGAGGACTATTTCAATTTTCAAATAAGTAATTAGAAAGTGAAATTTATAATCAAATGATAGCTATCAGTAATTCTACGAATCCTGGCAGAGGAGCTTTGTCGCGTTTACCTAATTGACCAAAATGGAGAAGATTAGCAGACTGATATACTATATCAATCATTTTCTTTCTCCACATTAATTCCTTTAAATAACGTAGGCAACTTAATCAAAATATTACCTAAGCACCCAAACTAACCTCAAAAATTGGTTACCAACAGGTAAAGTCATGGACCACAACAGCAGACGTGGTTCCATCGCATTAGATCTTTGTTACTTTTTGGTAACATTAACAACATTATCTCAGTGTTTCAAAAGCACCCGCCTAATCGCCTACAATGGGTCAAGTTTTTTTTTTACATACAACAATAATACAAACAGTACAATTATCATGGAATACTCTAATAAGGTGTACTTTGGGAGACAATTTGCATCTCACTCTTTTAATACTTGAATGTCAACTATTTCAAAGCCATACGTGATCCATCTTATCCTTCCATTGTTGACAACTTAACATCTTGATGAAGTAATTTTTATGGGTCTGTTTGTTACCATAAATAGACTAGGTGTACTACAGTACAAGAACATGTCGCTTGTCTTCGTTTGGGTTTTTCTGTTAATCTATCTAACCAGCACTAATATCGATGCCACTGACTAATACTTCAAGATCATATTTAATCTAAGATGCAGTTCAACTTCAACACTTGTGCTAAAGCAGGGGTGTTCTGCCAGGAAAAGTACTAGTCTACTAGATGTCAATAATCCAGGAGCAAAAAAGGTACCCGATCGGCAAGGATGCGAGCTTTACTAGCACTTCCCACACCAACAGCAATAAGCTTAACATTAGCAGAGTCAAATTTGGCCATAGATTCTTTTAAAGTAGATGCAAGCTCCCAGCTTCACAGGACAACAAAAGAACCGATATCAATATACCACTATGCCAAGCAGTAATTTAAAATCCCGACCATGTATTTTAAAGTTGAAGGACAAGTTACCAGCAAGGGCATCCAAAGTGCCTCAAGAGTGCAACTACTGCAATTCCCTGAAGAGAAAACAAATCAGTTCTCAACAAACACTTTGCATGCACAAGTGGTCCTTAGAAATTTGGATATTAATATTTCAGCAGTAGTTAACTGATTCATGGATACTAAAGTCAACAGATAGCATATCATGTGATTTGCATACTACCCTTTAAATTAGGCCTCCAAATCAGTATGAAATCACTAGTTGCACTATATTTCTAGCTGCCAGTTATACATTTATCAAAAAATGGGACCACGCATTAAATTAAACTAAGAATTATGAGATAGAAAAGATGCGACAGTTTTTTTTTTTTTGGTCCTAACTGCCATAACAAGTGTTGAATTTCAAATCTTATAGCTAAACAAAAGTTGCCACTCCATAGGTTAATATGCTTTGTGAGAAACCAGCTTTAGGAGATGCAAACTCGAAACACAAGTGATACTTGCTGCATATTTTAGACAATTTGAAATTTGTGGGTAGTTATTGAGAGGGAAGCATTTCTTATGCAAAGTTGTCGATAATAGGAGTGTAACCAAACAAATTTGAACTCGAGCTTTGATGGGTTTAAGATTAGCTCGGAAATAGGAGCATCGGCTCGGGCTCAAACTCAAATCCTTAGTTTGAGAAGGTGCGAGGCACGGTGAGGCGATTGGGTCCCAAGGGAATGAGGCGCGAGGCGAAGGCGCAAGCCTTTTAGACACGAGGCGCGCTGATTTTTCAAACGAACATCCATATTTTACAATCAAATTTTGTGCGAGACTAATCCCTTTTTGTTTTAATGAGGGCTAACA